>JAODAL010006458.1:77500-133424 GCA_025379985.1 Phyllomedusa bahiana | reverse complement strand
GACCAAAGCGTGATCATTTTATTATGAAAGGGTACAAACAGGACACATCAGACACTTGTATGCAGATTTGATAAGGTATAACCTTTATTAACACCGACTATAGGTGCGACTTGGGTCTCCTGGGAGGGTTTTCATTGAAATATTGCGGCAAAAAACGCCGCAAAAACGCGCCAAAAGACGTCCGGCGCTTTCCATAGACTCCTGTAGTACATTTTCTGCTCTGTTGTTTTTTACAGCATGTTGCAAAATGCGAGCAGAAAAAAGCTCAGTGTAGACGGCGGGAGGTTCTTACAATAGAGTCTATGGGACATGATTACGGGCGTTTTTCCAGTGTTTTTTTAGAAAACGAAAAACGCTGAAAAAACTGACGTTTTTCTGTGCAGTGTAGACAGAGCCTAACACACAAGCTCTCAGGCTGCCAGCAGTTCTGTGCTGAGACCTGTGTGATGACATCACTCCCTGCTATCAGATAGAACAAACAGCAGAGGAGAGCGAACAAACAGGTCGGTCACTAGAGAAACCAGAAAGCAATCAGAAGGTGATAAAATCATTTGTAGCTCCTCAACAAAACAAAAAAATGAACAAAGCAATCGATTTGGAAACGTCTTCTTTTAGTGTTCCCTGCATATTGAAAGCTAATATTTGTAGTGAGACAACCCCTTTAAGTCATCCTTGTTAAAGAGACATAGACAGGGTGAGGGGGGTTGTCCAGAGAGGGGCGCTAGAGCTGGAAACCACAGCCAAAAAAAAGCTTCCCCCCAGAGCGATGGTTCTCTGTTGTCAGCCCTGGAGCGATCCTAGCACCCGGGCTTCATAGGAATGGACAGTCCCCGCTCGCTCCCCCCTCAGACTGGGATAAGGGCGCCAACACTGGTTATACCATAGCTATAGTGTATCTATTATACAGAAGCTCACAAAAGTAAGTACACCCCTCACATTTCTGTAAATATTGTATTCCATGTTGTCATGGGACAGCACTGAGGATCCGACCCTGATACAATGTAAAGTAGTCAATGTCTATGGGGACAAAAGTGAGGACACCCCTAAGTGACAACAAAAGTGAGGACACCCCTAAGTGATACAATGTAAAGTAGTCAGTGCCCGGCTTGTATCACGGGGAAGAACTCACAGTATCAATGTCATGGGACATAAGTGAGGACACCCCTAATGACAACAAAAGTGAGGGCACCCCTAACTGATACAATGTAAAAATATCAGTGCCCGGCTTGTATCACGGGAAGAACTCACAGCATCAATGTCATGGGGACATAAGTGAGGACACCCCGAAGAGACGGCAAAAGTGAGGACACCCCTAAGTGATACAATGTAAAGTAGTCAGTTTCCCGGGTTGTATCACGGGGGAAGAACTCCACACTCAATTTCTAGGGGGACATAAGTGAGGACACCCCTAAGAGACAGCAAAAGTGAGGACACCCTAAGGAACAATGAAAGTAGTCAGGGCCCGGCCGTTTCACGGGAAAAGAACTCACAGCATCAATTCTAGGGGAAAAAAAGAGGAACCCCTAAAGACGAAAAGGGACACCCCTAAAAAATCAAGAAAATATCAGTCCCCGGCTTTATCACGGGGAAGAACTAAACAATCAATGTCTAGGGGGACAAAAGTAGACACCCCTAAAGCCAAAAAAAGTGGGGACCCCCAAAGGATTACAATGTAAATATAGGGGTTGGGATCAGGGGAAAACTAAGCATCTTTTCTAAGGGGAAAAATAGGGGGCCCGAAAATAAAAAAGGGAAAAATAGGGAATAAAGGTAAATTGTAAAAAGTTTTTTGTATAAGGGAAAAATAAATAATTTATGGGAAAAAAGTGAGGAAAAAGGTAAAATTAAAGTAGCAGGCCCGTTTTGATGGGGGGAAGAACTCACGCTAAATGTCTATGGCAAAAGTGAGGACACCCTAAGAGATACAAGTAAAGTAGTCACCCCGGGCTTGTATCACAGGAAGAACTCACAGCATCAATGTCTATGGGGACAAAATGAACACCCCTAAAAACCAAAAAAATAGGACACCCCAAAACCACAAAAGTGAGGCACCCCTAAGAGATACAATGTAAAGTATCTGCCCGGTTGTATCAGGGGGAAAACTCACAGCACAAGCTATGGGGACAAAAGTGAGGACCCCCAAAGGGAAATTAACATTGTAAAGAAAAGGTCAGTCCCCGGCTGTATCAAAAGGGAAAAACTCACAGCATCAATGTCTGAGACAAAATGGGAACCCCCCTAAAGACGCAAAATGAGGACACCCCTAAGAGACCACAAAAGTGAGGACACCCCCAAAGGGACCACAAAAGGGGACACCCCTAAGAGACGCAAAAGTGAGGACCCCCTAAGAGCCAAAAAGTGAGGACACCCCCAAAGGGGACCAAAAAAGTGGGGACACCCCTAAGAAACAATGTAAAGAGTCAGTGCCCGATTTGTATCACAGGGAAAGCTCACACATCAATGTTTTGGGAGACAAAATGAGGACACCCCTAAGGGGACCACAAAATGGGGGACCCCCTAAGATACAATGTAAAGTAGTTAGTGCCCGCTTGTATCACGGGGAAGAACTCACAGCAAAATGTCAAAGGGAAAAAAGTGGGGACACCCCCAAGAACCGAAAAATGGGGACACCCAAATGGAAACCCCAAAACAAAAGTGAGACACCCCAAAGGTTGGGAGGACACCCCAAGTGAGGACCCCCCTAATGACCACATAATGGGGACCCCCCAAAAGTGAGGACACCCCTAATGCCACTAAGTGATACAACCCAAGTGACAATGGACAATTGTGCTCCTGGTGTCTAAAATGTTCCTCCATTTTTTTCCCAGCACTGCCACATCTCCTGGGGCCGGGAGGTCACTGGAGCTTCACAGGTACACCAGGACTCCCTTCCCTCCTCTATGACGACATCACGGGGCGGTGGGGGGTAAAGACCTTTTGCCCCCTCCCCCCGTTTGAGGAGCCCCACAATCCCACAGGGTTTAGGTCCTAGATGCTTCCCCAGCACCTTACCCTCTTTCTCTTAGCGAGGCAGGGGGGCCTGGAGGTGTTGGGGCGTCATCAAGTTGGTCCGCCCTTGACCCAGAAGGGGGGGGACATTCCGCTTCAGGGGTTAAAAGTACAGTTGGGAGTTTCCCCAATGAACTGTAGCTCCTCACAGCCTAGCACTCATGCAGCCCCCAACACTCCCCCCCACCAGCCTGACGTAGGCAGACACACGTTCTTTTCCTCCCACCTGTTGCCGCCACACACCCTGACCCATCCAACCAAATAAACTCTCTTGGCTCATCGACACAGGGCGTGGTTCCATCTCCATGCCATATCGGCTTGTCTTCAGCAAACTGTTTGCAGCTTTCTTGTGCTCATCTTCAAAAAGCTTTTTTCTGGGACACACCACAGACCTATTTTAGCAGAGGGGGGGTATGGTCTGAGCACGAACTGAGTTGGGCTGCCAGCCTCCCTTTTTTTTAAATCACTGTTTCTTCAGTGAATGGGGAACAATCTAGTCGATCTCCAGCGAGGGTTTTTATCTCAAGCATACCCCATTGTTTCTGTTTTTCACCGCACCAGATACAATTACAATGGACTCCTACCGGGCCCGGGGCCCCCAGGATCAACTATGGGGGCAGTGTCGGAATGGACGACCCCCAAAGCTCTGACCGGGGGTGAACAAGCCAACAACTTCGCTGAGACCCCCACTCTGCTGCTCATTCGGGAGATATACTTTTTTTTCAACTAGTTTCTTCTAAACTGGTATAACAGCTGCAGCAAGAGAAGGACGGCTTGCAGCCTGGGGACAACAGAGGCAGAATTATGATGCATTTTGGATGGACTAAGTATAAGGAGAACTAGCCCCCTTTTGATATAAGAAATTGATCAGCAGGGGGCAACAGCGAAAAAAAAATTTAAAAAAGACCAAAGGGAAGAAGAAAGTGGAAAGAATAAAGGAGCATTTTGGGTTTTTGTGACAAAGGGGAAAAACTATTTTTCCCCTATATAAGCCTTGTTTTTAGGGGGGACAGAAACGAGATTTTTAAGGGTCTGGGGGGAACATGAAATGGAAAAAATTAGGGTTTCCCGTTTTGGGATGTGACAAAGGTATAGAGGAATGAGTAAGATGGGAAGGCGTTTTCCCTTGCACAGTGCGGTCGGGACCCCCTTGGGGTTATTTGGCCAACCTTCCAAAAAGGTAAAGTTTTCATCAAAAGGCGCCATGGTCACCAAAAAGGGTTTAAAAAAACCACAATACAAAAGTAAGGAAAGCCTGTAATATACAGAGAAGGGGGGGGACCAGTCCCGGGGGGGGTGGGGGGTTTTCAGGGGGGCCGAAATGGGAAAGGTTTCAGGAAAAAACTCAGTTTTCATTAATTTGGACAAGGGGAAAAAAGCAGCGAGGTTTACTGCAGGTAACGGGGGGCCCCCCGGAGGCTGCCAGGGGGGCATGCGGGCCCGGCTGGGGGTTCCCTTTAAGAAAAATTTTTTTTTAAAGTGTATCACCCCCAAAAAAAAAACCCGTCAAAAAAAAATCCCCTTTGTTTGACGCAGATGGTCTAGAACACTGCAAACTTTTTGAAAAACTGAAGGGGAAAAGTGAACCTTTCAAAATGGGGGCGATCCAGGGCATCCCCCTCCCCGAAACCACCTTCATATTGGGGGGCGGATCTTAAAAACTTCCCGGGCCCCGAGAAACCCACAAACCTGATCGCACAATTCCCCAAACAGGGGAAATGGCCCCGAAAGCATGGACGAACCTGCTCAGGATAGCCCCTCCCCCACCCTGGCAGCTCCGCCCACTGCGCCAATACTAGTGGGTAAAGGGCTCCGCTGTGTAGAAGAGATTAGCAGACGGTATCACACCCGGAGAGATAAGATACACGGCTCGCAAGGTATCACACAGGATTTTGGATTAGAACACGGGGTCAACAGCCGTATCACACAGGAAAAGGGTTAAAACACGCTCAGCAGGGAATTTTCACCACAGGAAGGTTTTGAAACACCCAGCAGCGGGTTTTACACGGAAGGATTTAAATACAAAAGGGTCAGCCCAAAAGGATCACACAGGAAAGGATTAAAATACACGTCTCAGCAGAGAGTATTTACACAGGGTAGGAAAATTTTAAAACCCTCAGGAAACGGGAAACACAGGAAGGGTTAAATACACGGGGTCACAACGTATACCCAGGAAAAGGTTAGATACAAAGGGTCCGCAGACGGGTTTTACACAGGAAAAGGAAATTTGATACACAGCTTCCCCAAACGGGTTTCCCCACAGGAAGGATTAATACACAGGGTCCGCAACGGGAAACACACAGAAAAGGAAAAATTTAAAACAGGGGTCAGCAGACGGGTTTTACACAGGATAGGATTTGATACAAGGCTCAGCAGACGGTTTTCACACAGGGTAGGATTAATACAAGTCAGCGACGGTATCACACAGGATAAGGGAAAAATACACGGGTCAGCAACGGTTTCACACAGGGAAAGGTTAGAAACACACTTTAGCAGAGGTAAACCCCAAGGATAGGTTTTAAAAACACAGCTCAGCAGACGTATCACACAGGATAGGATTAGATACACAGCTCAGCAGACAGTATCACACATGACCGGCTTAGATACACGGCTCAGCAGACAGTATCACACAGGATAGGATTAGATACAGGCTCAGCAGACGGTATACATGTCTCGATACAGGGTGTATCCACGATATGCGGGTAGCTGAAGCCTCGCCTCCATGTGGCCTCCTGGTGTCCGGCTTCACCTGCAGCATCGCGTGTTTTCACCCAGATTCCTCTGAGCCAAGAATGAGGTGAGACCTGAGGGGAGTAGCCCGGGGTTGTTAAAATTAAGGAAACCCTTTGGGTTTGGAAACCCCAAATTTTCCGCCCAATAAGCCCCTTTTCCTGGGCCCACCCTGGGAAAAGAGCTGCAGGGGCACCATAATGAGCTAGCTTCGGCATTTTGGGAAAATCCCGAGAAAGGGGTTGGGGGAAGCCAATAGGGCCGAAAAATACGGGGGGTGTGCCCCAGCTTTTTCCAACTCTTTTTGCCCAAAGCGGGCAGGGGGGAAAGGGTTTCCATTTTTTTGCATAATTACTCATATTCTGCATTCAGGATGCTGAGAAAGCTGGGTGGCAACCAATATGGCCGACAATGCGGGACCCCACCCAGCTTTCCTAGACTCTGAAATGGGAACCCCGGCCCCCAAGGAAAGGGGGGGTTGGGTATATTCTTGTATCCATAGGCGGGGTTTCACCTTTCCCGGGAAAGTCTGGGAAAGCGGGTAAATTTTCATAGTGCCAGTCACTCAGCTTTCTAAGGCTTCTGAATGGCAAACCTGTTAAGTTCTGTCCCCCCTCCTCCCCAAATAAGAAATTGTACACTGAAGGGGGCCATTTTGGGGCCCTTCAGGAAACTTTGGAAAGGGTGAGTGTCATATCAAAAATTTTTAAAAAGGAGAAAACGTTTATCAAAGGGAGAGTCCTGTGATCCGGACTTAAGTATGTGCCCCCCTCTCTATGCCCCAGGATGAGGTTCTCATGAACTTGATACGGTTAATATCCTAATTATGGGCTCAGAGGAGTCAGAATACAATGACCTGAAATTATATAAGGAGTTACCTCATCGCAGGTCACACCGTGCCATCCTGGAAGGGGTGCAGCACATCTCAATTTATAGGTGCAGGTCACTTTAAGAATTAAAGGGGAAATGCACTAGAATAGAAAATGTATTTTAGGGGAGCGAAAGTTCCTCCTGTGCTTGGGATTGGCTGATTTGTACGTGTGACTGCAGGGACGACATGGATGCAGGAGATCGTGGACCTGATCATGCTAAACGGGGACGTGGAGAGGAGCATGCGGGCCCCGTGCTTCGTCAAAGTGCCGTTCATAGACCTGAATCCAAAGCCCATGGAAAGCAAGGTAAACGGAGGCCTTACATCTGGCAGCTGCGACCAGAAAGCGAGACCGCTGCAATAACGCGGCTGTTGTCTGACCAATGTTTTAGGAGTGGACTCGGCCAACGCCATGGAGTCACCGCGCCTCCTGAAAACGCATCTCCCAATACAGCTGATGCCACCGTCGTTTTGGGAGAAGAAGACCAAGGTGAACGTGAAGACTGCCCCATCTATCTTCTGGCTCCAGCAGGACTGAAGACGTCTCCTGTGTCCGGCCTCTGACTTCTGCGCTTTCTTTCCTTGCGACAGGTCGTTTACGTTGCTCGGAACGCCAAGGACTGCATGGTCTCCTACTACTACTTCCAGAGGATGAATAAGAGTCTGCCGGATCCCGGGAACTGGAACGACTACTTCTCAGCGTTCCTGGCTGGAAACAGTAAAAAGAGAGACTTAAGCTGTTCCTGAGACATTCCTCTCGGCTTCCACCCCCGCGTTCCCCTCTGTTTCCCCGTCGCCATCCCCTCTGTTTCCCCACCGCCTTCCCCTCTCTCTGTTTCCCCACCGCCTTCCCCTCTCTCTGTTTCCCCACCGCCTTCCCCTCTCTCTGTTTCCCCACCGCCTTCCCCTTTCTCTGTTTCCCCACCGCCTTCCCCTCTCTCTGGTTCCCCACCGCCTTCCCCTCTCTCTGGTTCCCCACCGCCTTCCCCTCCTCTGTTCCCCCACCGCTCCCCTCTCTCGTTCCCACCCTCCCTCTCTCTGGTTCCCCACCGCCTTCCCCTCTCTCTGGTTCCCCACCGCCTTCCCATCTCTCAGGTTCCCCACCGCCTTCCCCTATCTCTGGTTCCCCACCGCCTTCCCCTCTCTCTTGTTCCCCAACGCGTGCCACACTGTTTCCTACCCGCAAGTCCCTCTGTTTCCTCCATGTGATCCTCAGGGTTCCCCCATCATGTCCCACACTAGTTTCTCAGGGTTTCCCCACCATAATCCTCACTTGATCCTCAGGGTTTCCTCTCAATGTTCCTCAGATTTTCTCTACCATGTTCCTCAGGGTTCCCCCACCATGTTCCACACTAGTTCCCCTCCACATTCTTCACTAGATCCTCAGGGTTTCCTCTCCTATGTTCCTCAGGGTTTCCCTACCTCCACCTTTCTCTCCATGTACCTCAGGGTTCACCCACCATGTTCCACACTACGTTCCTCAGGGTTTCCACACTGCGTTTCTCAGGGTTTCCACACTGCGTTTCTCAGGGTTTCCACACTGCGTTTCTCAGGGTTTCCACACTGCGTTTCTCAGGGTTTCCACACTACGTTTCTCAGGGTTTCCACACTACGTTCCTCAGGGTTTCCACACTACGTTCCTCAGGGTTTCCCCACTACGTTCCTCAGGGTTTCCACCCTACCTTCCTCAGGGTTTCCACCCTACCTTCCTCAGGGTTTCCACCCTACCTTCCTCAGGGTTTCCACCCTACCTTCCTCAGGTTTCCACACTACGTTCCTCAGGTTTTCCACCCTACCTTCCTCAGGTTTTCCACCCTACCTTCCTCAGGTTTTCCACCCTACCTTCCTCAGGTTTTCCACCCTACCTTCCTCAGGGCTTCCCCACCACGTTCCTCAGGGTTTTACTAATAAGTTCCTCACTATTTCCTCGGGGTTCTCCCACCACATTTCTCACTGGCTCCTCAGAGTTTCCTCGCCACGTTCCTAAGGGTTTTCCCACCACATTCTCCCTAGTTCCTCAGGGTTTCCCCACCACGTTCCTCACTAGCTCCTCAGGGTTCACCCACCACGTATCTCATGGTTCACCCACCACATTCTTTACTAGTTCTTCAGAGTTTCCACACCACATTCCTCACTAGTTCCTCAGGGTTCCCCATCACGTTCCTCACTAGTTCCTCAGGGTTTCCCCACCACGTTCCTCACTAGTTCCTCAGGGTTTCCCCACCACGTTCCTCACTAGTTCCTCAGGGTTTCCCCACCACGTTCCTCGCTAGTTCCTCAGGGTTTCACACCACGTTCCTCAGGGTTTCCCCACCACATTCCTCACTAGTTTCTCAGAGTTTCACTACCACGTTCCTCAGGGCTCTACCAGCACGTTCCTCACTAGTTCCTCAGGATTTCACCACCACATTCCTCACTGGTTCCTCAGGGTTTCCCCACCACGTTCCTCACTAGTTCCACAGGTTTCCAACACCACATTCCTCACTAGTTCCTCGGGGTTTCCCCTCCATGGTCCTCGGAGTTTCCCCACCACGTTCATCACTAGTTCCCCAGCGTTCCACCACCACATTTCTCAGGGTTCTCCCACCATGTTTCTCACTGGCTCCTCAGAGTTCTATACCACGTTCCTCAGGATTTTCCCACCATATTCTCACTAGTTCCTCAGGGTTTCCCCACCACGTTCCTCACTAGTTCCTCAGGGTTAACCCACCACGTACCTCAGGGTTCACCAACCACGATCCTCACTAGTTCCTCAGGGTTTCCCCACCACGTTCCTCACTAGTTTCTCAGAGTTTCACTACCATGTTCCTCAGGGCTCCCCCACCACGTTCCACAGGGTTCCCCAACCATGTTCCTCACTAGTTCCTCAGGGTTACCCCACCACGTTCCTCAGGGTTTCCCCACCGTGCTCCTCCTAGTTCCTCAGGGTTTTACTATCACGTTCTGAGGGCTCCCCCACCACGTTCCTCAGGGTTTCCCCACCATGTTCCTTACTAGTTCCTCAGGGTCTCCCCACCACGTTCCTCACTAGTTTCCCAGGGTTCACCCAACACGTTCCTCAGGGTTTTCCCACAACATTCCTCACTTGTTCTTCAGGGTTTCCATACCACGTTCCTCACTAATTCCTCAGGGTTCACCCCCCATGTTCCTCAGGTTTCACCCACCACGTTCCTCACTAGTTCCTCAGGATTTCACTACCACGTTGCTCAGGGCTTCCCCACCACGTTCCTCACTAATTCCTCAGGGTTTCACCACCACATTTCTCACTGGTTCCTCAGGGTTTCCCCACCACGTTCCTCAGGGTTTCCCCACCACGTTCCTCAGGGTTTCCCCACCACGTTCCTCAGGTTTCCCCATCATTTTCCCTCAGGGTTCCCCCACCACGTTCCTCAGTTTCCCCACCAACTTTTCCTCAAGGTTCCCCACCAGTTCCCAGGTTTCCCCACCACGTTCCTCACTAGTTCCACAGTTTTGCCACACCACATTCCTCACTATTTCCTCGGGGCTTCCCCACCACATTCCTCAATAGTTCCCCAGCGTTCCACCACCACATTTCTCACTGGCTCCTCAGTCGTTTCGCACCATGTTCCTCAGGATTTGCCCACCCCGTTCTTACTATTTCCTCAGGGTTTCCCCACCACATTCCTCACTAGTTCCTCAGGGTTCACCCACCACGTTCCTCAGGGTTTTCCCATCACATTCCTCACTTGTTCTTCAGGGTTTCCATACCACGTTCCTCACTAGTTCCTCAGGGTTCTCCCACCACGTTCCTCAGGGTTCTCCCACCACGTTCCTCAGGGTTTCCACACCACATTCCTCACTAGTTCCTCAGGGTTCCCCACAACGTTCCACAGGGTTCCCCAACCACATTCCTCACTAGTTCCTCAGGGTTCCCCACAACGTTCCACAGGGTTCCCCAACCACAGTCCTCACTAGTTCCTCAGGGTTCCCCCACCATGTTCCTCAGGGTTTCCCCACCACGATCCTCCTAGTTCCTCAGGGTTTCACTACCAGTTTCCCAGGGCTCCCCCACCACGTTGCTCAGGGTTTCCCCACCATGTTCCTTACTAGTTCCTCATGGTTCCCCCATCTTGTTCCTCAGGGTCTCCCCACCACATTCCTCACTGGTTCCTCAGGGTCTCCCCACCATGGTCCTCACTAGTTCCTCAGGGTCTCCCCAGCACTTTCCTTACTAGTTCCTCAGGGTTTCTTCTCCATGTTCCTCAGAGTTTTACCTCCACGTTCCTCAGGATTTCCCCACCACGTTCCTCACTAGTTCCTCAGGGTTTCCCCACCCCGTTCCTCAGGGTTTCCACACCACGTTCCTTACTAAATCCTCAGGGTCTCCCACCACGTTCCTCAGAGTTTCACGACCATGTTCTTCAGGGTACCCCCACCACGTTACTCACTAGTTCCTCAGGGTTTCCACATGGTTTTCCCCACCACGTTCCTCAGGGTTTCCCCACCACGTTCCTCAGGTTTCCCCCACCACTTCCTCAGGTTTCACCTCACCACGGTCCTCACTAGTTCCTCAGGTTTCCCCACCACATTCCTCAGGGTTTCCCCACCACGTTCCTCAGGGTTTCCCCACCAAGTTCCTCAGGTTTTCCCCACCAAGTTCCTCAGGTTTTCCCCACCAAGTTCCTCAGGTTTTCCCCACCAAGTTCCTCAGGTTTTCCCCACCAAGTTCCTCAGGGTTTCCCCACCACGTTCCTCAGGGTTTCCCCACCACGTTCCTCAGCGGTTCCTCACCACGTTCCTCACTAGTTCCTCAGGTTTTCCCCACCAAGTTCCTCAGGTTTTCCCCACCACGTTCCTCAGGTTTTCCCCACCATTTTCCTCACTAGGTCCTCGGGGTTTCCACACCACTTTCCTTACTAGATCCTCAGGGTTTTCCTTACCACGTTCCTCAGGATTTCCCCACCACGTTCCTCACTAGTTCCTCAGGGTTTCCTCACCACGTTCCTCGGGGTTTCCACACCACTTTCCTTACTTGAACCTCAAGGTTTTCCCAACACGTTTCTCAGGTTTTCCCCACCACATTCCTCACTAGTTTCATAGGGTTCCCCCACCACATTCCTCAGGGTTCTCCCACCATGTTCCTCAGGGTCTCCCGACCACGTTCCACAGTTTCCCACTTTTCCTTTTGGTGTTTCCCCACCATGTTCCTCACTAGTTCCTCAGGTTTTCAGCACCTATTTTCCCTCATTTTTTTCCCCCCACATCCTCAGGGTTTCCCACCACGTTCCTCACGGTTTCCCCACCACGTTCCTCACGGTCTCCCCACCACGTTCCTCGGGGTTTCCCCACCACATTCCTCAGGTTTCCCCACCAACGTTCCCCCGGGTTTCCCCACCACGTTCCTCAGGTTTCTCCACCAAAGTTCCTCAGGGTTTCCCCACCATGTTCCTCACTAGTTACTCAGGGTTTCCCACCCATTTTTCTCGGTTTCCCACCACTTTCCTTACTGATCCTCGGGGTTTTCCCCACCACGTTCCTCAGGGTTTCCCCACCACATTCCTCACTAGTTCCATAGGGTTCCCCCACCACATTCCTCAGGGTTCTCCCACCATGTTCCTCAGGGTCTCCCGACCACGTTCCTCACTAGTTCCTCAGGGTCTCCCCAGCACTTTCCTTACTAGTTCCTCAGGGTTTCTTCTCCATGTTCCTCAGAGTTTTACTTCCACGTTCCTCAGGGTTTCTCCACCACGTTCCTCACTAGTTCCTCAGGGTTTCTTCTCCATGTTCCTCACTAGTTCCTCAGGGTTTCCCCACCACGTTTCTCAGGGTTTGCCCACCACGTTCCTCACTAGTTCCTCAGGGTTTCCCCACCACGTTCCTCAGGGTTTCCCCACCACATTCCTCACTAGTTCCTCAGGGTTTCCCCACCACGTTCCTTGGGGTTTCCACACCACTTTCCTGACTAGATCCTCAGGGTTATCACACCACGTTCCTCAGGGATTCCCCACCACGTTCCTCAGGGCTTCCCAACCACGTTCCTCAGCGTTTCCCACCACGTTCCTCAGGCTTCCCCACCACGTTCCTCACGGTCTCCCCACCACGTTCCTCAGGTCTCCCCACCACGTTCCTCACGGTCTCCCCACCACGTTCCTCAGGGTTTTCCCACCACGTTCCTCAGGGTTTCCCCACCACGTTCCTCACTAGTTCCTCAGGTTTCCCCCACCACGTTCCTTGGGGTTTCCACACCACATTCCTCACTAGTTTCTCAGGGTTTCCCCACCACGTTCCTCTGGGTTTTCACACCACTTTCCTTACTAGATCTTCAGGGTTTTCCCACCACGTTCCTCAGGGCTTCCCCACCACGTTCCTCAGGGCTTCCCCACCACGTTCCTCAGGGTTTCCCCACCACGTTCCTCAGGGTTTCCCCATCTTTTTCCTCAGGGTCTCCCCACCACATTCCTCACTGGTTCCTCAGGGTTTCCCCACCACGTTCCTTGGGGTTTCCACACCACTTTCCTTACTAGATCCTCAGGGTTCTCTCACCACGTTCCTCTGGTTTTTCCCACCACATTCCTCACTAGTTCCATAGGGTTCCCCCACCACATTCATCAGGGTTCTCCCACCATGTTCCTCAGGGTCTCCACATCATGTTCCTCACTAGTTCCTCAGGGTCTCCCCAGCACTTTCCTTACTAGTTCCTCAGGGTTTCTTCTCCATGTTCCTCAGAGTTTTACTTCCACGTTCCTCTGGTTTCCACACGTTTTTCCCCACCACGTTCCTCAGGGTTTCCCAACCACGTTCCTCAGTGTTCCCCACCACGTTCCTCACTAGTTCCTCAGGGTTTCCTCACCACTTTCCTCAGAGTTTCCCCACCAAGTTCCTCACTAGTTCCTCAGGGCTTCCCCACCACGTTCCTAACTAGTTCCTAAGGGTTTCCCCACCACGTTCCTCAGGGTTTCCACACCACGTTCCTTACTAAATCCTCAGGGTCTTCCCACCACGTTCCTCAGGGTCTCCCCACCACGTTCCTCAGAGTTTCACTACCACGTTCTTCAGGGTACCCCCACCACGTTCCTCACTAGTTCCTCAGGGTTTCCACATGGGTTTCCCCACCACGTTCCTCGGTGTTTTCCCACCACGTTCCTCAGTGGTTTCCGCAGCATGTTCCTCGGGGTTTCCACACCACTTTCCTTACTAGATCCTCAGGGTTTCCCCACCACGTTCCTCAGGGTTTCCCCACCACGGTCCTCACTAGTTCCATAGGGTTCCCCCACCACATTCCTCAGGGTTCTCCCACCATGTTTCTCACTGGCTCCTCAGGGCTTCCCACCACTTTTCCTCAGGGTTTCCCTACCACGTTCCTCAGGGTTTCCCCACCACGTTCCTCAGGGTTTCCCCACCACGTTCCTCACTAGTTCCTCAGGGTTTCCCCACCATGTTCCTCGGGGTTTCCACACCACTTTCCTTACTAGATCCCGGGGTTTTTCTCTCACCACTTCCCCGGTTTTCCCACCACACCCTCACTTTTTTCCATAGGCCCCACCACATTCATCGGGGTTCTCCCACCTGTTCCTCAGGTCTCCACATCATGTTCCTCACATTCCTCGGGTCCCCCCACACTTTCCTTACTATTCCCGGGGTTTCTTCTCCATGTCCTCAGTTTTTTTATTCCACATCCTCCTTTTTTCCACAGGGTTTTTCCCCACCACTTCCTCAGGGTTTCCCAACCACTCCTCAGGTTCCCCACCACGTTCCTCATAGATCCCGGGGTTTCCCCCCCAACTTCCCAAGTTTCCCCACCAATTTCCTCACTATTCCTCAGGTTTTCCCCACCCTTCCTAACTATTCCAAAGGGGGTTTCCCCCCACGATCCTCAGGTTTCCACAACCCACTTCCTTACTAAATCCTCAGGCCCTTCCCACCACTTTCCTCAGGGTCTCCCCACCACATTCCTCAGAGTTTCACTACCACGTTCTTCGGGGGACCCCCCCAAAACATTCCTCACAGTTCCCAGGGTTTTTCCACAGGTTTTCCCCACCACTTCCCAGGGTTTCCCCACCACTTTCCCTCAGGGGTTTCCGCACATGTTCCTCGGTTTCCACACCATTTTCCCTTTACTAATCCTCAGGTTTTTTCCCCCCACCATTTTCCTCGGGGTTTTCCCACCAGTTCCCCTCACTAGTTCCATGGGTTCCCCCACCACTTTCCCCCGGGGTTTCTCCCCCCATTTTTCTCACTGCCCTCGGTTTCCCCACCACGTTCCCCGGGGTTTCCACAACACTTTCCTCACTAGTACCCCCGCGTTCCACCACCACATTTCTCAGGGTTCTCCCACCCTGTTTCTCACTGGCTCCTCAGAGTTCTATGCCACGTTCCTCAGGATTTTCCCCCCATAATTCACTATTCCTCGGGGTTTCCCCACCATTTTCCCTCACTATTCCCAGGTTCCCCCACCACATTCCTCAGCCTTCACCAACCCCATCCCTCACTAGTTCCTCAGGGTTCCCCACCACGTTCCACAGGGTTCCCCAACAATGTTCCTCACTAGTTCCTCAGGGTTCCCCACTACGTTCCACAGGGTTCCCCAACCATGTTCCTCAGGGTTCCCCACTACGTTCCACAGGGTTCCCCCACCACGTTCCTCACTAGTTCCTCAGGGTTCCTCCACTCCACCCCACTCCCTCCTCCTAGTTCCTCAGGGTCTCCCCACCACGTTCCTCACTAGTTCCTCCGGGTTCACCCACCATGTTCCTCACTAGTTCCTCAGGATTTCACTATCAAGTTGCTCAGGGCTCCCCCACCACGTTCCTCACTAATTCCTCAGGTTTTCACCACCACATTCCTCACTGGTTCCTCAGGGTTTCCCCACCACGTTCCTCAGGGTTTCCCCACCACGTTCCTCAGGGTTTCCCCACCACGTTCCTCAGGGTTTCCCCACCACGTTCCTCAGGGTTTCCCCACCACGTTCCTCAGGGTTTCCCCACCAGGTTCCTCAGGGTTTCCTACCATGTTCCTCAGGGTTTCCCCACACCTACTATTCCTCAGGGTTTTCCCCACCACTTTCTTCATGATCCTCAGGGTTTTCCCACCACGTTCCTCAGGGTTTTCCCCACCACATTCCTCAAGTTTCTAGTGTTTCCGCCACCACATTCCTCAGGATTCTCCCACCATGTTCCTCAGGTTCCCACACCACCCTCACTAGTTCCTCAGGATTTCACAACAGTTGCTCAGGGCTCCCCCACCACATCTAAATTCCTCAGGTTTTCACCACCACATTCCTCACTGTTCCTCTGGTTTCCCCACCACATTCCTCAGGGTTCCCCCAACCCGTTCCTCAGGTTCCCCACCACGTTCCTCAGGGTTTCCCCACCACTTTCCTCAGGTTCCCACCACTTCCTCAGGGTTCCCCCACCACGTTCCTCAGGGTTCCCCCACCAAGTTCCTCAGGGTTTCCTACCATTCCTCAGGTTTCCCACCCATTCCTCACTAGTTCCTCAGGGTTCCCCACCACGTTCCTCACTAGTTCCTCAGGGTTTCCCCACCACGTTCCTCAGGGTTTCCCCACCACGTTCCTCACTAGTTTCATAGTGTTCCGCCACCACATTCCTCAGGATTCTCCCACCATGTTCCTCAGGGTCTCCCCACCACGTTCCTCACTAGTTCCTCAGGATTTCACTAACAAGTTGCTCAGGGCTCCCCCACCACAATCCTAACTAATTCCTCAGGTTTTCACCACCACATTCCTCACTGGTTCCTCTGGGTTTCCCCACCACGTTCCTCAGGGTTTACCCACCACGTTCCTCAGGGTTTCCCCACCACGTTCCTCAGGGATTCCCCACCACTTTCCTCAGGGTTTTCCCACCACGTTCCTCAGGGTTTCCCCACCACGGTCCTCAGGGTTTCCTACCATGTTCCTCAGGGTTTCCCCACCACATTCCTCACTAGTTCCTCAGGGTTCCCACACCACTTTCCTTACTTGATCCTCAGGGTTTTCCCACCACGTTCCTCAGGTTTTCCCCACCACATTCCTCACTAGTTCCAAAGGGTTCCCCCACCACATTCCTCAGGGTTCTCCCACCATGTTCCTCAGGGTCTCCCCACCACGTTCCTCACTAGTTCCTCAGGATTTCACTAACAAGTTGCTCAGGGCTCCCCCACCACATTCCTTACTAATTCCTCAGGTTTTCACCACCACATTCCTCACTGGTTCCTCAGGGTTTCCCCACCACGTTCCTCAGGGTTTCCCCACCATGTTCCTCAGGGTTCCCCCACCTTGTTTCTTACTAGTTCCTCAGGGTTCCCCCACCACATTCCTCATGGTTCCCACATCTTGTTCCTCAGGGTCTCCCCACCACGTTCCTCACTGGTTCCTCAGGGTCTCCCCACCATGTTCCTCACTAGTTCCTCAGGGTCTCCCCAGCACTTTCCTTACTAGTTCCTCAGGGTTTCTTCTCCATGTTCCTCAGAGTTTTACTTCCACGTTCCTCAGGGTTTCCCCACCACGTTCCTCACTAGTTCCTCAGGGTTTCCCCACCACGTTCCTCAGGGTTTCCCCACCACGTTCCTCAGGATTTTCCCACCATAATCTCACTAGTTCCTCAGGGTTTCCCCACCACGTTCCTCACTAGTTCCTCAGGGTTCACCTACCACGTTACTCAGAGTTTCCCCACCATGTTCGTTACTAGTTCCTCAGGGTTTCCCCACCACATTCCTCATGGTTACCCCACCAAGTTCCTTACTAGATCCTCAGGGTTACCCCACCACATTCCTCATGGTTCCCCCATCTTGTTCCTCAGGGTCTCCCCACCACGTTCCTCACTGGTTCCTCAGGGTCTCCCCACCATGTTCCTCACTGGTTCCTCAGGGTCTCCCCACCACGTTCCTCACTTGTTCCTCAGGGTCTCCCCAGTACTTTCCTTACTAGTTCCTCAGGGTTTCCCCACCACGTTCCTTACTAGTTCCTCGCGGTTTCCCCACCACGTTCCTCAGGGTTTCCACACCACGTTCCTCACTAGTTCCTCAGGGTTTCCCCACCACATTCCTCAGGGTTTCCACACCACGTTCCTCAGGGTCTCCCCACCATGTTCCTCAGAGTTTCACTACCACGTTCTTCAGGGTACCCCAACTACGTTCCTCACTAGTTCCTCAGGGTTTCCACATGGGTTTCCCCACCACGTTCCTCAGGGTTTCCCCACCATGTTCCTCACTAGTTCCTCAGGGTTTCCCCACCACGTTCCTCAGGGTTTCCACACCACTTTCTTTACTAGATCCTCAGGGTTTCTCCACCACGTTCCTCAGGGTTTACCCACCACATTCCTCATGGTTTCCCCACCACGTTCCTCACTAGTTCCTCAGGGTTTCCCCACCATGTTCCTCACTAGTTCCTCAGGGTTTCCCCACCATGTTCCTCTCTAGTTCCTCAGGGTTTCCCCACCACGTTCCTCACTAGTTCCTCAGGGTTTCCCCACCACGTTCCTTGGGGTTTCCACACCACTTTCCTTACTAGATCCTCAGGGTTTTCCCACCACGTTCCTCAGGGTTTCCCCACCACATTCCTCACTTGTTCTATAGGGTTCCCCCACCACATTCCTCAGAGTTCTCCCACCATGTTTCTCACTGGCTCCTCAGGGTTTCCCCACCACGTTCCGCGGGGTTTCCCCACCTTGTTCCTCACTAGTTCCATAGGGTTCTCCCACCACATTCCTCAGGGTTCTCCCACCATGTTTCTCACTGGCTCCTCAGAGTTTCCTCGCTACGTTCCTCAGGGTTTTCCCACCACGTTCTCACTAGTTCCTCAGGGTTCACCCACCACGTACTTCAGGGTTTTCCCACCACGTTCCTCACTGGTTCCTTAGGGTTTCCCACCACATTCTTCCACCCTGCCACCAATCATCTGTCCTTCTTTCAGTTCCTTGGGGCAGCTGGTTTGACCACGTCATCGGATGGTGGCAAGCCAAGGATAAGCACCAGATTCTCTATGTCTTCTACGAGGACATAATCGAGGTGAGCATGGCAGCTTCCACATGGCGCCCATGTGACCTCACCTCAGCATCTCATATCTTCTTCTGAATTTTGCTATCAGGACCCAAGGAGAGAAATAAGAAAAATATCCAAATTTCTGGGCAGAGACCTGACGGAGGAGGTGCTGGACACCATTCAGCACCACACCTTATTCGAAGTCATGAAGGACAACCCGATGGCCAACTTCAGCGTCCTGCCGCCCTCTGTATTCGACCAGTCCATCTCGGCCTTCATGAGGAAAGGTGAGCTTCTCCTCTTCCCTCCTGTATCCACTCTCATGGTCTCTGCGTCCTCCCCATCTTCCGGGACGGCCTTGTTCATCCTGGGCTTCCTGGTTCATGAATACCATACCAGAACTTTAGAAAAGACTGACACCTTTTGTTATATATAACCCTATAACACTGGAGGTACGAACTACAGTGAGGGCCCGTATCTGCCTGTACCGGTGCTGTCATGGCAGCCATGAGTGGTGGTGACCGTGCATCAGAGACCAAAAGGACTCAAAGCCTCAGGACAGGGATTTGCCGCTATTAACCCCTTGTGGCGTCCATTTTTTATTTTAGGGAAAGTCGGTGACTGGAAGAACCATTTCACGGTGGCCCAAAATGTTGTATTTGATGAGGAATACAAGAAGAAGATGGAGGGGAGTGGGCTGAACTTCCGCACCGAGCTATGAGATGGAGCGAAATGTATAAGGCAGGTGTAATAATGACCCCCAGTTATGGCCCCGCCCTCTCATTAAGGCTCCTCCCCTCAGTCGAATTTCTCTTGACTCATCGGCCCAGTTATTACTTCTGTCCTTGCCGCGCGAGCCAAACGGCCAATCTGAAGAGGCAGAGCTGCAGTGCAAAGCATGAGGCCTGGGAGAGCAGACGGATTTCAGACTACCTCAGACTCCAGCAGATGATGCAGCCGAGCTGGAGTCACCCTCCGGTCCTCACGCCCTCTCTGTAGACCTTCTCCCGGGTCCTCAATGATATGAGGAGCAAAGAAGGAACCGAAAATTGTACAAAACACGACATAAAGTCCAGTTTACATAAAGCGTCTGGTGTCTGTGATTTCTGATGAACGGCGAAGTCCGTGAGACCGTGACCGATCGGGCACATGATCCCGGAAAGGGTTAAAGGGGTCGTCTCATCTCACTGTTTCATAGAGCAAAACAGCATTATTTCATTCATGCGTCCTGTCACTTGCTGGTCAAGTTGTCTGTAAATAGCATATGAGCTCTGTGTATTCTGCTATTTAGATAAACAATCTCCTGCTCTGAGGTCCAGAGAATCTTCAGAGCTAAAGTAAACAGTAGTAATTAGTGTCTTTTGTCTGAAAGATCAGATAACACACAAGCTCTCAGGCTGCCGAAAGTCCTGTGCTCCCAGCTGTTGATGACACCCCCCTGTTTATCAGAAAAGGGGACAAACAGCAGGGGGAGAACATCCAAACAGGTCACTTGGGGGAACCCAGAGACCCCTGAAGGTGTTTAAAATCTTTTGGGAGCCCTACAACAACAAAAAATGAAAAAAAGAAATTGTTTTGGGAAAAGGGCCCTTCTTTTAGTTTCCCCTACAAAATGAAAGAAATTCTATGTAGTGAGAAACCCCTTTAAGTCATCCTTTTTAAACCCCCTTAGGGCCCCGGGGAAAATAGTGTTCCCGGGTTTCCCAAGGGGGCAATTGTGGGGGGGAGCTCTGCAAAAAAAAAAAAAAAACCTCCCCCGACAGGCCCCGGGTGTTAGCGGCTGATCCAGCAAACCCCCCAGTGTTACAGCGCGGGGGCGCGTCCCCCCCCCTGTTTAACCTTTTAGACCCCGTGAAAAAGGGAGGGGGCCGCGGCGTCTAAATCAATGAAGACAGTGCCGGGGGCACCGTTTTCAGGGTGATCATTTCCCCGGCAGCATACCTGCAGCGCCCGACCCCCGGGGACAGGGGCGGGCGGGGACCCTTTTGTGAAGCCCCCTTTTCACTCCCATTTTCCGGGTTTCCCCAAACTTCCGGCCGAAAAAAGGGGAAGGGGGGAAAAACCGCCATTTGGTACAGTCTAATGCATTTATTATTTCACAAACGGAGACTGTGCAAAAAGTAGCTTTTGTCAAAATTATTGTTTTACTTTTTCCCACAATGTCATGGTTTATGCAAAATTTATTTTACAATCCCAAATTTCCCAAATAGTCACTGTAGGGGAAGAAAAAACGAGTGGGAAAAATTCCGGTTCCGGCGCCGGCGATGAAGACGGGGTGAGGATCGGTTTCCCCGGCCCGCCGGTTTTTTAGAGCGACACTAGCTGTTTTAAAAACAGCGCAGACCGGCCGCCTTAGCGGGAACGCCCCCCCCGGAACACCGGGGCCCCCACTCCCCGGAGGGGACCGCTCGCCCCGGGCGGACCCCTTTTTTCCCGCTCCAAAACTCAACCCCCGGGGACAGGGGACGCCCCCCTGCTTGCTTCCTAAAGTGGGGCAGCCTAGAAGCGGGGGCGCACCGCAGCGGGCAGGAAGCTTTCTCCCTCGGTTGTCCGCGGGGAAATGGGGTTGGATTTCCCCCCCTCCCCCAAAAATAACCCCAGGGGGAATTGAAAAAACCCCCGGGGGGGGGGCTCAGGATAGGGCCGGCTGGCCGCCGTGCGGCTTTAAAACCCCGGGCTGCCCCCCCCCCCCCCCCCCCCCCCCCCCCCCCCCCCCCATTTTTTTCCCGGAAAAACAGCTGCCTCAAAAGGGGGGCCCTCTGGGGCTGTCCTGCCACAAAAAAAAACAAGGGGACGTAAATGGGGGGCCCCGCCCCGGGCCCTTCCCCTTTTAAATTCCGCAGGGGACACGCCTGGCGTAAAGAGGGGTTTAAAAACCCCCCCCACGTCCTTCTTTTTTTATACCCCCAAATGGAAAAATACCTCCTCGTAGTGCCCAGAAGACCGGACACCACGAGATCACCCACGGCTATACCTAAAAGGGCCCTCCACCCCCACGTGGGCCAGGGACAGGGAGAGAACCCCGCAGTCCCAAAGAAAGCGGGAAAGGGGGGAAGTAAACCGAGGGAAGAATCCCTCCCTGATTTTTCCCCCAAAGAGGGGCCCCGGATTGCAAAAAACCCACCCTTTCCCCACTGTGGGGGATTGATTATAAGTCCTGGCTACAGAAGTGGAAAGGCAAATAGCACCAGCTGCAAGGGCCTTAAATTTCCCACCTTTTCCGGGCCCTTTCTCTGCTCAAGTGCAGCAGGATGTTCAAGCTACCCCTTTCCCCGACTCAAAGAATTAGAAAAACAGAGTAAAGCCCTGGAGAGACAAAGCCTTCCTGAACCCCCGTCTGAAATTGCGCCAAAGCACAACTGGTGCAAAAAGAAGATCGAAGCCCTTTTGGAAAAACCGCTCCAGGGGGGGGGGAAAAAACCTGAGGCTAGTGGGTCTCCCTAAATTTTTTTTAAAAAACAGGGGCGCCCTTTCAACCCCTCACCCGGAAGAGTTTGCCCGCTGCCCGGGGCAAAAACCCACGGCTCCTTTATTGAGAAAATTTACACCGGGGGGTAGGCCCCAGGGGAAGAACAGCCTCAGCATCTAAATTCAACAGCGACAGAAGAGCCGCACTGGGGTTAATGAATTTTCCCTGGATTTAATGAAGGCGAAATCCTGAGGGCGTATCGCAGGCGCAACGCCCTACTACCCCCAGGGACATAAAGTGCTGTTTTTTGAAAAAATTTTTCTCCCAAGGGTTTCTCCCAGAAGGGGGGCCCCCTTTCCAGCAAAATTTGCCCGCACTATTCCATCAGAAGTTTCCGATTTTCAGATTCTTCCCCGGCCCCCCTTAAAATTTGCGGGAAATCTGATGGCCCCCCAAAGGTTTTTTTAAACTCAGCAGGGGAAAACGGGAAAGAGGATTGGGGTGGCCCTGACCAGCTTAGAGAGGCTCCCCCTCCAAAAACCCCAGCCCCGCCACCGCGATGGCTGGGGCGACTGCAGCGGGACTCCCAAGAGCCTTCAAGAGGGACGGGGAGAGACCTTATGGGACTCGCTCCGATCTCTATCCCCGCCTCCACTCTCTCCAAAAGAAGGCCCCCACCCAGACGGAGGGTAAAACCGGGACTCTATTTCCGGCCCTGAGGGGCCTGCCCGCCCCGGGTCGACGGGGATGGGTTTTTGGGGGGATGGGGAGGGCTGTCTGTAGGGGACTGCACCCAAGAGTTGTTTCCATCATTTTTCTTAGTAAAAGGGAAAGGGGGAAGTATCACAGGGGGTCTTTTTTCGACTTTTTTGAGATGTAACTTCCTTTTATAATTGTTCATAGGCCAATCTGGGAAAATTTAAAAAAAATTTCTAGTGTTTAAAAAGGTTTTGCCGGTGGGGGTGGGGGGGGGGGGGTACTGTCCCCTTACTTAGAAAGGGTGTTTCATGCTAAGGAAAAAAAAGGAAAATCCTTCCAACGCATTGGGGGGGTGCATTTTAAAAAGCCCTCCCTTTAGGGGTCATTTTTCCTTTTTTGCGGTTGGCAAAAAGTTTGCTTTCCCGTTATGCCGTTTTACTAGTTTTTTTTTAAAAGTCATGTTCCCCAATGCGTCCATTTTCCCTGCTTAATTTGATCCCCCGAGATCTGCCAAAAAATTTTTTTTTTTTCCCCCTGCATTTAAATGCCAACCGCAGCTTCCCCCATAGGAAAAAACCTTTACATGGGATCCCTCTCCTGGAACATAAAGGGGTCCGTTCCCCCAATAAACGGAAAGAAAGGGGATCCGGGATCTTAAAAAGACTTCGGCCCCGTTTTGGTTCTATACAGGAAAACGCACTTGCAGGCTGATGACATTAAAACGGGTTTGGGGAAGCTGTTTGGGGGGGTCAGCCTTTGGCTCCCCGGTTTTACTGTGGCAAGGCAGGGGTGGGCACGCTCATTTATAAAAAAATTTTCCCTTTTTAGCTGGGGCTCACAGAACACGACACTGAGGGGAAAATTTTCCACCTTTGTTAAACAAGGGGGAGAAAGTGAAACCCTTTGCATCTTTAAAATTATGGACCCAAAAGGGCAGAACCGGGTTTTTTTTCAGGGGGTTAGCGGGGGGAGGATTTGTGGCCCATCCCCCCAAACCCCAAAGCCCCCCAAAATTGGAGGAGACCTGAATGCGGGTTTTTGACCCCGTTGAGGGTTTGGAGGGGAGGGCCAACTTCCCCAAACAGGCGAAAAGTCATTTCCCAAATCTGAAAGGGAGTTTTTCGCCGCCCCTTGGAGCCACTAATGTCCACGACTGTTGGGGGAGCGGAAACCTGTTTAGCGGGATTAACCTATTCCTCCCCGGGCCAAAAGTCGTGGTCTGGTTGGACCCCCTTTCTGGTATCTGGGAACCCCCCAAATAGAATTGAAAGTTTCCCGAAATTTTTTAAAATGGCATCTCTGATACTCCCAATTTTCTGTGGAAATTTTATGGAATTCTTTCGAGAGGTGGCCCGACTTTTTTTTGGAAGTTTTTCCCTTTTTATCTGCAAAAAAAGGAACTTTGTGAGATGGTCAGGGGGGTTTGGGGGTTTACCCCATGTTCTGACAACCAGTCCCACCCGGGGAAAATCCCTTTTTCTATTTGGGGGACTGCAAAAAACCGGGGGGGGGGGGGGGGGCTTAGGGCGGGTTTTGCCTATAAATTCCCCTTATTTAAAAGCAAGCTGAAGGGGCCTATTTGGGCGCCCCAGAAAAGGTTAGGGGGACCCATTAAAAACCTTTTCCCTTTGGGGGTAGGGTCTGACAAAACCCAAAAAGGGGGAAAGGGGAAAGGGAAGCGGGAGTTTGACCTTTTGGGGGTTTGTTTGAGTGGGGAAATAATTGGTCAAAAAATTTCACTCCCCACTCTTCAGGTACCCAAACAAATTTGGGGAAACTTCTTTCCCGGCTATGAAAAAGGGGGCCCACAAACCCGCACCATTCAAAAACTCTCGCACACGGAAGGTCCATTACCACTGATCCGGCCCCCCCCAAAAAAAAAGGATTAAAAGAACCCCCCAGACCCAAATTTTTTGCCAACCCTTGTACCATCAAAAGGGTCAAATTTTAAGAAAAGGGGTTTGGGCGGCAATTTCCCCTCCCAAGGGCCAATTGCCCCAAATTGTTTAGGGCCCCCAGGGGAAAAAAATGAATGCGGGACATAACTGAGGAGGAGGTCAAAATGGCTATTTCACTTTTAAGGAGGCAAGGCCCCGGGGCCTGATGGGGGTTTTCGGGGGAGGTTTTACAAGATTCTGTGTGATCAGACACCCCCCCTCCTCACCGGGCTACTATAACTCGATACTGGGGGTTAAAGAGCCTGTTTTGGCCCGAACAAAAAAAAGCATTTATTAAAAAATTAAACCCGAAGAAAGGGAAAAAAAACCCCCCCCCGCCCCCTGCCTTTATATTGGCCCCTATCCCTCATTACATTGGAAACCCCCAAAATATGGGTGATTCCCCGGTGTTTTTATGCCCCCACTTGATTGGACCCTTTCCCCCGGGCTTTTTTCAAGGGAAAAGGGTGCGGTGGGAAAAAAATCAGGAAAGTGCTGGGGGGGGGGGGGGGGGGGGGGGTTTTTTGGGAAAAAAATCCGCAAAAAACCAAAAGCCGGGGAGAGGGGCCCGTCCTGGTGGCCTTAGATGCAGAAAAGGCCTTTGATAATGTGCGATGGGACTGGCTTTTGGGTTTTTTCCTGGATACCTTTGGGAAAAACAGGGGGCTTTAGGTCGTCCTCTCTGCCATCTAGGGTTTCCCCCAAAAGCCCAAAACCATACTCCGGGGTTTTCCCTTTTTCCAAAAATCCCCCCCCAGGGAAAAAGGCAAGGCATGGGGTGTCCCCCGCTTTCCCCTTACTTTTTTAAAATTGGGCCCTTTGAAACCCCCTTTGGGCCCGGGTTTCTTGAGGATTCTGACCTCTTTCCCGGGGGTCCCAAAAGGAGACAAAGAGGTGAAGACCGCTTTGTTTGCTGACGTTTTCCTTTACTATTCATGTCTGCTCCCCCGCCAGATCTCACCCGTGTGGAGTTGGGTTCGATATTTCGGCACGCTATCAGGGTATTTAAAATAAACGTTGGGCCAAGAGTGAATTGTTAGAAATTTTTCCCCCAAACTATTTACGTCCCAGTGGGCAAATGGGTTTTGGGCATTCCCCCGGGGTCAGGGAAAAACATCACTTATTTGGGGATCAAAGGGGGTGGGGCTCCGGACTCGTTTTTATAATTTAAAAATTCCCCCCCCTTTTTAAATAAAATCTCCCCGGAAATTTAAGCGTTGGACCTCTTTCCCCTGCACTCAAAGGTAGATGCCCCGCCATAAAGATGGTTGCTTCCCACAGTGCTATACCCCCACAGACCCCCCCATTCCCGTCAAACATAAGGACCCTAAAACCCCTTTAAATCCCTGCTTCTCCGATTTATATGGGCCCGGGGAAAAAAACCCCCCATTTTTCGCTAATAAAAAATAAATTTTCCCGTTAGGGCAGGGGGCTGAATCTCCCCGTTTTTAGGGGGGTTTTAACCCCGGCCTGTCTGGGTCGCCACATTTCTAAAACTGGATTGGGGGTGCTCCCCCTTTTTGAAAATTTGGGGAAATTAGAAAGAGGTTTAAAGCGCCTTGGGACCCCCCCAGGGCCCTTTCCATACATAATTTTTTTAAATTTCCCTTTTCTGATTAAATTGTCCCCCCGTTCCGAGACACAAAAATGGCCTGGAAAAGGTTTTGGGGGAAAAGCTTAGGCCTTTCCCCGCTCTCTTCCCAAAGGGAACCAAATTTCCCCCCTTTTTAACCCCCCCCTTATTTCCCTTCCAAGCCCAAATTTAAATTTTTAAATTTAACCCCCCCTTTTTCTTCCCCCCCCCCCCCCCCCCCCCCCCCCCCCCCAACCCCCCAAACCCCCCCCTAACCCCCCTTACCCCCCCCCCCCCAACCCCCCCCCCAACCCCCCCCCCCCCAAAAAACCCCCCCTTTTCCCCCAAATTTAAGCTTTTGGCTGCCTATCAGCTCTTCTATTTTTTTTTAATGGGAGGGCTAAGAGAGGGCTCCCGAGACCATTTCCCCCAAAGATTTTGACACTTTTGTCACCACCCCACAGGGAGACATAAATTTCTATCGAGGCTCTTTGCGGGAAAGAAGGGGGGTGCAGGAAACGGGGAAACTTTTCAGGATTCCAATTTGGGGCGCCCACTGGAAATGCCCCGTTTCCCCGATATGATCCCGAAGGGTGTTTTTTTACCCTTTTTGGGAAAAACTCATCTTTCGAGGGCCCCGGGGGAAAAACTTTCTTCCAAAATAATACAAAAACGCCATCTCGGGCCCTTTTAAACTCCCCATCTCAGGGAAATTCCCCCATTAAATTTCCGCATTTCCCTAAATGCGGGAACATAAAAAGGAAACCCATGGCACGGTCCCGTGGGAATGAGCTATACACCAACTACTGGGGCCAAAACCTTCCAAAACTTCAGCTTCACTTCGGGGTTCCCCCTAGAGGAAAAAAATTTTTGGGAATTTCCCGATCTTCCCCTGCCCCCCGGCTTCCCCCCCCGGGGCCGGATGGGGGAGAGGTTCTGAGGAGTCGTCCCCTCCACCCGGTTTTTCCGGGAAAAATTCCAAATTGCTCTTTTGGGAGCGAAACGAAGCCTTTGCAGTTATGGGGTGAAAACCCATCTCCCCTCAAAAACCCGGGGTTTATTAAAACAGCTGGAGGGGTTATCTTTTAAGGGGGGGGAAAGATGGAGCGAGGGGTAAGGGGATCCGAAAACCCCCGGGTTTTTCAGGTTGGAGAACCTTTAGAATCATTTATTTTGCAGAGAGATAGAAGCCCTTTTTGCAGAGGGTTTAAAATTTTACCGATTGGGACTGTAGGAGGGGAAATTGGGGGGACGCTGGGGGGACTTCAGGGCCCGGGGGAACTTTGGACTTGGTATGGGGTTCCTTAAACCCAACGGGCGCGGGGAAGAAGATAGGACGCAAATTGGGACTTTGGGAGTGTTTTATATTTTGTTTAATTTCTTTTATACCCTTGTAAATTGATGTTTTTTCTCTGTATGTATTATCTACATATTCCAGGCACAGGCCCGGAGAGTATGCATATACGTGATATGACCACTATTTCATGTCAGAGATATGTGTTTATTGTTTAAATGTTTGAAAATGCAATAAAATTTGATTAAAAAAAAAAGATAAACGAGTCAGTACTTAGCTGTACAACGTAGCTTATTCAGGCATACTTGAACATCCCTTAGGAGCAAATGATCCAGTAATCAAGCCGTTCATGTGAGCCATCAGGCTTCATTACTGTGCGACGTTTCGGAAATCTCCGTTTCCTTTCTCAAGCATGCGCTCTGTAGGACTCTTTCCCTGATATGTAGGAACCTTGAATGCACAGGTGAATGTTAACCCTCTATTAACCACACAAACTAGAAATAACACGTATTTAAAATTTGGCATACATCTTAATCCTAGAAACACAACTATCCCAAGCTGATAGAGGACTGGGTATCCCAAAAATAAGTAACCTCTGTATCTCCAAAGAATATATCACAAGAAAACACCAAAATAGAGAATACTAGAATAAAATATAGCTTTTAATAATACTCACTAAAAGGCAATAAATACTACACTTAACTAACCCTACACTAACCTAAATACACACAGAAAAACCTATCCTAAAGACCCCTACCTACCAAAAAGGGGGAACCCGTCCCAAAAAGGACGACCCCCACAGGAACCTTATCCTATATATGCTATAGCCCTACTAAGCCCTAATCTATTTTCTTGGGCAAAGAAAAACAGGACGCAAATAGATAGGCTACAATCCTGCAGTAAATGTACAGATAATAGATATTTATACGTATCCAATAATATTAAGATGTAACTTCCTCATCAATAATTATATGTACCCCTCAAATACACACACCAACGCGTTTCCTCCAATGATATCTGGATTCATCAGGGCCAGATCACACGGAGGGTACAGTTATCTCAGATGAAAACCATTCAGGTACACAGATATCAAACACCATAATAGGAACGTTTTATCATAATAAAACATGCAAAACAGCAGCCTTCTCAAGACAATTATACATCACCGCCTGTATGATGGGCCTGATGTGCCATGGTCACCTCCTGTGGTAGGAAGGACAAAAACACAGTGTATTCACTCACCTTAAGTAGTCTGCCTCTGATTAAACTAACGTTCGCGCCACCATAGCCGCGCGCATGCGCCGTCGATAACTTCCGGACGCCGACCAGACTGCAGCATACAGTGCGCCTGCGCCACCAAATACATGTGCGCATGCGCCATAGAATACATCTGTATCCCCGTACACTCTATCGATGCGCAGTAGTCGCCGCCACATTAAGTGACAGCGCAGGGGAGTCCAGCTAATACCTCTAGCTGTTAGGATAGACACCAATACAGAAAAACCGCTACAGTCAAAGGGATATACATATAGGTCTAGGCACTGAAAGGTGCCAAGGTACACCCTGATATATCAGCATTCCACCTATCAATATTATATATCACGTAAAGGCACTCCACTATATATTGAAGACAAGAACCAGATACAGGTATAATTGGTGAGAAATCCACAAACCTGAAATATCATATATTTAAAATAGAAACAATAATTAGCATAGGGACTAAATTATTATGACAATAAATAAACAAAAATAAATAAACATGAATAATTTGGTGGCGCAGGCGCACTGTATGCTGCAGTCTGGTCGGCGTCCGGAAGTTATCGACGGCGCATGCGCGCGGCTATGGTGGCGCGAACGTTAGTTTAATCAGAGGCAGACTACTTAAGGTGAGTGAATACACGGTGTTTTTGTCCTTCCTACCACAGGAGTTGACCATGGCACATCAGGCCCCCTTGAACCATCATACAGGCGGTGATGTATAATTGTCTTGAGAAGGCTGCTGTTTTGCATGTTTTATTATGATAAAACGTTCCTATTATGGTGCTTGATATCTGTGTACCTGAATGGTTTTCATCTGAGATAACTGTACCCTCCGTGTGATCTGGCCCTGATGAATCCAGATATCATTAGAGGAAACGCGTTGGTGTGTGTATTTGAGGGGTACATATAATTATTGATGAGGAAGTTACATCTTAATATTATTGGATACGTATAAATATCTATTATCTGTACATTTACTGCAGGATTGTAGCCTATCTATTTGCGTCCTGTTTTTCTTTGCCCAAGAAAATAGATTAGGGCTTAGTAGGGCTATAGCATATATAGGATAAGGTTCCTGTGGGGGTCGTCCTTTTTGGGACGGGTTCCCCCTTGTTTGGTAGGTAGGGGTCTTTAGGATAGGTTTTTCTGTGTGTATTTAGGTTAGTGTAGGGTTAGTTAAGTGTAGTATTTATTGCCTTTTAGTGAGTATTATTAAAAGCTATATTTTATTCTAGTATTCTCTATTTTGGTGTTTTCTTGTGATACATCTTAATCCCCAATATACTACAACACTAAAATAGCTTTATTAACCTATATTTTATACTACTCTACCTCTCATAAAAAACACTTTAAACTTAGTGTTTCATGTAAGCCCTTCGGGGACAATGTTCCCAGCTTACAAATCCAGAATGCCTCACGTTGAAGCAGCCTGGATTTGTAGAGACTAGTATCCTGAGCATAGACTTCCTCTAAGACGCACCACCTTACACTCACCGGCCACTTTATTAGGTACACCATGCTAGTAACGGGTTGGACCCCCTTTTGCCTTCAGAACTGCCTCAATTCTTCGTGGCATAGATTCCACAAGGTGTTGCAACGATGCTCAATTGGTACCAAGGGGCCCAAAGAGTGCCAAGAAAATATTCCCCACACCATGACACCACCACCACCAGCCTGAACCGTTGATACAAGGCAGGATGGATCCATGCTTTCATGTTGTTGACGCCAAATTCTGACCCTACCATCCGAATGTCGCAGCAGAAATCGAGACTCATCAGACCAGGCAACGTTTTTTCCAATCTTCTACTGTCCAATTTCGATGAGCTTGGGCAAATTGGAGCCTCAGTTTCCTGTTCTTAGCTGAAAGGAGTGGCACCCGGTGTGGTCTTCTGCTGCTGTAGCCCATCTGCCTCAAAGTTCGCCGCATTGTGCGTTCAGAGATGCTCTTCTGCCTACCTTGGTTGGAACGGGTGGCTATTTGAGTCACTGTTGCCTTTCTATCAGCTCGAACCAGTCTGCCCATTCTCCTTTGACCTCTGGCATCAACAAGGCATTTCCGCCAACAGGACTGGCGCTCACTGGATGTTTTTTCTTTTTCGGACCATTCTCTGTAAACCCTAGAGATGGTTGTGCGTGAAAATCCCAGGAGATCAGCAGTTTCTGAAATACTCAGACGAGCCCTTCTGGCACCAACAACCATGCCACGTTCAAAGGCACTCAAATCACCTTTCTTCCCCATACTGATGCTCGGTTTGAACTGCAGGAGATTGTCTTGACCATGTCTACATGCCTAAATGCACTGAGTTGCCGCCATGTGATTGGCTGATTAGAAATTAAGTGTTAACGAGCAGTTGGACAGGTGTACCTAATAAAGTGGCCGGTGAGTGTATATCGCTGACAGTGTGTTTATAATCACGAAAATGCGTTGCTAGAACGGTCTCTCCATAATTTTTAGCCTTGGAATCTTTACCTATGTCATCTTGTATTGTTTTTTTGCCATAATTTCGTATTACCGATTCATGTTCTCCTATCCTTACTTTAATGGGTCTACTGGTCTGTCCTACATTTGCCACAAGGGCATTTTATCAAATATGTGACATTGCTCGGTAAACATGTGAAATGCCCCTTCAAATAGATCTTAGTTCCTAACATTGGATGTGTAATATAGGGGCCACGTATAATCGCCGAGCAGTTCACACAAGAAAGGCACGGAAATGGGCCATGTTTGGCAGTTCTGAGTTTTTCTTGCCTTGTTTTTGTCCTAGGGCGTATATCTGAATGTGTTAGCATATCGCCCAACGCCTTACCACCTTTGAATATATAGCGAGGTTTCTCACGGAACAGATGTCCGTATTTAGGATCAGATTGTAGGACATGCCAATGGTGGATTATGGCTTTCTTAATCAGTTCAGAATGCTTATCATAGGTGGTTATGAATGAAAACCGTGATTGCTGTTTTTTCTTTTTTAGGGCTGATTAATAGATCTTCCCTCTTTGTTCTCCCTATTTCCAAACCCAACTCCAAGAGACTTTGTGTTTCATAACCCCTTTGAGCAAACTTTTGTATCAATTTGTACATCTCTTTCTCATATGTTTTATCATCAGTGCAAATACGTCTTGCCCTGATGAATTGACCCTTAGGAATCCCGTAGAACAACTGCGGGGCATGGTAACTACCCCGATGTAATATATTATTGCGCTCCATCGGTTTTACATAAAGACCTGTTTCAAATCGACCAGTAATATTGTTTTTTTTTTTTTTAAATAAAGTTTTTATTTGTGGAAATAAAGTCAGAGCAGTTCAATTGCACAAACACAGTATGTCAACAAAGAAATTGTACAGTGATTATACAGGTTGCACAACAAATTTTAAAACCTTCACATTAGACTTAGGTTCCCTTTTTATATTAACATGTCAATAGTCCCTCTTCCCAACGATCCCACAATACAAACTCCCCAAACAAACAGTACCACGCTCTTGCTTCCATTAAGTTCCCACATCCAGATTCCCTAACGTCCTGTAATATTGTTCTTGACAATCTGTACATCAAGATATTCAATAGATTGTTGACTTTTGTTCAAAGTAAAAGATATTAATGGATGACATGTATTTATAGAATGGATGAACTCATCCAACTCTTGTTCAGACCCTGTCCACAGTAGAAAAACGTCATAGACGTATCTATGCCAGAGTTTGATCTTATTAGCCAGCTCTCATTGATGTACAAATTGTGATTCAAAATAAGACATGAAGATGTTTGCGATACTCGGAGCTGCAGGAGACCCCATCAAGGTCCCCTGCAGCTGTAGATAGCAAACATCTCCAAATCTAAAAAAGTTTTTCGGAAGTACAAAATCCAATAGCGTCATTAAAAACGCTATATGTGCATTGGATAACGTTGCATCATGACCCAATGCCTCTCTGATCGCATAGCAAGCATGTTCATACGGAATATTTGTAAATAAAGACTTAACATCCAATGTGCATAAAAATGTTACAATACTGCTATCAACTTCAGACAGATGGTGTAAGAATTGTGTAGTATCGGTTAAACATGTTTTATATTTCTGCACAATACGCTGTAAATAACCATCTAAGTATCTGGCTAGTGGCTCCAAAAGAGAACCAATGCCAGATACTATTGGTCTATAAGGTGGCGGGATCTGTTTATGAATCTTTGGAACAAAGTATATAACCAGTGTTCGAGGATTCTGTACTTTCAAAAGATCAAAGGTTTTTTGATCTATTTTACCTAATTGATATTTTTCCTCCAGGTCACTATCTATTGCCTGTTTGAACTCTTTTGTAGGATCTGACTTGAGTACACGATATACCATGGAATCCTGTAACTGCTGATTAGCTGCTTCTAAATATTGATAGTTACCTGGAGAAAAAAATATCAACTAGGTATAATAGATAAAAAAAAACCTTTGATCTTTTGAAAGTACAGAATCCTCGAACACCGGTTATATACTTTGTTCCAAAGATTCATAAACAGATCCCGCCAACTTATAGACCAATAGTATCTGGCATTGGTTCTCTTTTGGAGCCACTAGCCAGTTACTTAGATGGTTATTTACAGCATATTTTGCAGAAAGATAAAACATGTTTAACCGATACTACACAATTCTTACACCATCTGTCTGAAGTTGATAGCAGTATTGTAACATTTTTATGCACATTGGATGTTAAGTCTTTTTTTACAAATATTCCGTATGAACATGCTTGCTATGCGATCAGAGAGGCATTGGGTCATGATGCAACGTTATCCAATGCACATATAGCATTTTTAATGACGCTATTGGATTTTGTACTTCTGAAAAACTATTTTAGATTTGGAGATGTTTGCTTTCTCCAGCTGCAGGGGACCTCGATGGGGTCTCCTGTGGCTCTGAGTATTGCAAACATCTTCATGTCTTATTTTTAATCATAATTTGTACATCAATGAGAGCTGGCTAATAAGATCAAACTCTGGCATAGATACGTTGATGACGTTTTTCTACTGTGGACAGGGTCTGAACAAGAGTTGGATGAGTTCATCCATTCTATAAATACATGTCATCCATTAATATCTTTTACTTTGAACAAAAGTCAACAATCTATTGAATATCTTGATGTACAGATTGTCAAGAACAATATTACAGCACGTTAGAGAATCTGGATGTGGGAACTTAATGGAAGCAAGAGCGTGGTACTGTTTGTTTGGGGAGTTTGTATTGTGGGATCATTGGGAAGAGGGACTATTGACATGTTAATATAAAAAGGGAACGAAGTCTAATGTGAAGGTTTTAAAATTTGTTGTGCAACCTGTATAATCACTGTACAATTTCTTTGTTGACATACTGTGTTTGATAATTGCAATTGAACTGCTCTGAATTTATTTCCACAAATAAAAACTTTATTTAAAAAAAAAACAACAATATTACTGGTCGATTTGAAACAGGTCTTTATGTAAAATCGATGGAGCGCAAAAATATATTACATCGGGGTAGTTACCATGCCCCGCAGTTGTTCTACGGGATTCCTAGGGGTCAATTAATCAGGGCAAAACGTATTTGCACTGATGAGAAAACATATGAGAAAGAGATGTACAAATTGATACAAAAGTTTGCTCAAAGGGGTTATAAAACACAAAGGGCGACATGTATGAATCTCGCCGGGTCGGGGCGCACCTTTCCACCAGTTTCCTGGCGGAATCTGCGCCTGATTTATGTCCGGGCCGGGGCGTGCTCATACATACAATGTAAAGTCCGCTGCGCCTCGCCAGTGTGTGGGGCGCAGTGCGGGACTTAGGCGCAGTGCGGCGATGCGCCTATGATTCGGCGCCGGAGGTAGTGCGGTAATACATGCGCGGAAAAGTCCGCGGCGCCTGGCCAGTGTGTGGGGCGCAGTGCGGGGACCGAGGTGCAGTGCGGGGCTGCGCCTAAGATTCGCCGTCCGAGGCGGTGCGCTCGTACATGCGGGGAAAAGTTCCCTGTGCCTCGCCAGTGTGTGTGGGGCACAGTGCGGGGACATGGGCGCAGTGTGGGACTTAGGCGCCGTGCGGGACTGCACCGAAAAACAGTTCCAATGCGAGACAGGCTGGAATAGCGAGAAATCATTCCAGATGTCGGTGCGGAGTATGAATCAAAAATCGCCTTTATAAAGGCGGAAAACATTCTCAGGAAAAGAGCTGAAACCTAAAAAATAAAAAATACATAAAACAAAATCACTTTCCAATATCCTAATTCAAGAATTAGGATATTGGAAATTGCCGGGAAATACAGTAATTCAAATTCCGAAAGCTATTCTGATTGGTCGGCATAAACCGGCCAATCAGAATAGGAGCGACAGTGAACCATTAAAACCTATGGGGAAGTTTAGACCAATCAGAATCCACGGCGGGATAGTTCAAAATACAGTAAAAATGCTGAAAAGAGCTGATTGGTTAAGCTACCGGGACTTGGCTAGCTCAGCCAATCAGAATAGGAGCGACAGAGACCCATTCTAGCCTATGGAGAAGTTTAGACCAATCAGAATCCACGGCGGGACAGTTCAAAATACTGTAAAAATGCTGAAAAGAGGTGATTGGCTGAGCTAGCGGGGGCTCGGCTAGCTCAGCCAATCAGAATAGGAGCGACAGAGACCCATTAAAACCTATGGAGAATTATTGACCAATCAGAATAGGAGCGACAAAGACCCATTCTAGTCTATGGAGAAGTTTAGACCAATCAGAATCCACGGCGGGATAATTCAAAATACAGTAAAAAGACAGAAAAGAGCTGATTGGCTGAGCTAGCGGGGGCTTGGCTATCCCAGCCAATCAGAGCGCGAGCTACTTCTCCCATTATAGTCTATGGAGAGATGGGCGCAATGCAATCTCGGCGCTCAGCGCCGTGCGGCATGGAGTATGAATCAAAAAATAATTTTTTATTAAATGTAAAACATTATCAGATAAAGAGCCAAAACCCTTCTATAAACTAAATCAATTAACTCCCAAACACCGTGTTTGTCGCTGAGACCGGCTCTACATAGGGTATTGCATTAGAGAGTATTGCCGGGAAATACAGTATTTCATATTGTTTTAGCGCTTCTCATTGGTCGGCAGAAGCCAGCCAATCAGAATAGGAGCGACAAAGACCCATTAAATCATATGGAGAAGTTTGGACCAATAAGAATAGGAGCGACGGTGGACCATTATAACCTATGAAGAAGTATTCACCAATCAGAATAGGAGCGACAAAGTTCACATTAAATCCTATGGAGAAGTTTGGACCAATCAAAATCAAGGCGGGACAGTTCAAAATACAGTAAAAAAAACAAGAAAAGAGCTGATTTGGCTGAGTAGCGGGACTTGGGTATCCCAGCCAATCAGAGCGTGACTACTTCTCCCATTATTGTCTAGGGGAGATTGGGCGCTCTGAAATCTCGGCGCCAGCCCCGTGCGGAAAGGGAGTTTTAATAAAAAAATCTTTTTTATTAAGTGTAAAACATTATCAGATAAAGAGCAGAACCCTTCTTTAAAAAAATAAAAGCAGTTAAAAACCCGAACAAGGGGTTTTGGCCGAGACCGGCGCTACATATGGAATTGCAATAGAGAGAATCGCCGGGAAATACAGTAATTCAAATTGTTTAAGCTCTTCTCATTGGTCGGCATAAACCAGCCAATCAGAATAGGAGCGAAAATGTCCCATTATAACCTATGGAGGAGAATTGACCAATCAAAAATAGGAGCGACAATGTCCCTTTTATATCCTATGCAGAAAAATTAACCAATCTATTCAAAGGCGGGACAGTTCAAAATACAGTAAAAATGCAGAAACGAGCTGATTGGTTGAAGCGGGGGGGGCTCGTCCACTTAGCCAATCAGAGCGCGAGCTACTTTCTCATAGGTTCCTATGGGAAAAGAAATTCTGACGCGCTCTGTGATTGGCTAAGTTAAAAAAGAGGCGCCGTTATTTGGCCCAAATTTGGGAAAAGCGAGCGACGCTCCTATGGTTTTCTAATGCAATCTGAAATAAAACTGTACATGGCTGAAATCAAATTATAACACTACAGAAGTGGTCTCGATGTGTATATAAAACGAATGATAATATGGGGGTAGCGAAAAAATATATTAAATCAATAAAATCATGTTTATTTCTTTATTTTCGTTAGCCAAGGATCAATAGTATGGGTGCAACGAAAATAAAGAAATAAACAGGATTTTATTGATTTAATATTTTTTTTCGTTCTAGAGTTTAGGAAAGTGATTTTTTTTTTTTTATTATGTTTATTTTTTTACGTTCAGCTCTCCTCTGACACTGTTGTCCGCCTTTATAAAGGCGATTTTTTCGGAATCATACTCCTGCTGCACTGAGCGGATCGCCGAGATTTCTGTCTCGATCTTCTATCTGATTCCTCGCATGTTCCGATCCTGCTTCACTTCGCCTCTGTCGGAGCATTTAGACCAAAAAAAACCTGGCCTGCCTGTCGGAGCTGCCGAGCGCTGCACTGCGCATCGCTTTGCCGACTCGCCATCGTACATGCCTCGGAGTTTTCGAGCGCGCCGCGTCCCGTCCCGGAACGCCTACCCCGCGCCCACTGCCCGCCCCTTCATGCGGGGCGCAGCTGAAAGTGGCGAACGCTGCGCCAAACACTGAATCCCCGCGTCCGACAGCGGGATTCGGGCAGGGAGGCGCAGTATACGCCAAAAAACGGGCGGAAAGCCCGATCATACATGTCGCCTAAAGTCTTTTAGAGTTGGGTTTAGAAATAGGGAGAACAAAGAGGGAAGATCTATTAATTAGCCCTAAAAAGAAAAAAGAGCAATCACGGTTTTCATTCATAACCACCTATGATAAGCATTCTGAACTGATTAAGAAAGCCATAATCCACCATTGGCATGTCCTACAATCTGATCCTAAATACGGACATCTGTTACGTGAGAAACCTCGCTATATATTCAAACGTGGTAAGACGTTGGACGATATGCCAACACATTCAGATATACGCCCTAGGATAAAAACAAGACAAGAAAAACGTAGAACTGTCAAACATGGCCCATTTCCGTGCCTTTCTTGTGTGAACTGCGCGGCGATTATACGTGGCCCCTATATTACACATCCAATGTTAGGAACTAAGATCTATTTGAAGGGGCATTTCACATGTTTACCGAGCAATGTCACATATTTGATAAAATGCCCTGGTGGCAAATGCTATGTAGGACAGACAAGTAGACCCATTAAAGTAAGGATAGGAGAACATAAATCGGTAATACGAAATTATGGCAAAAAAACAATACAAGGTGATATAGGTAAAGATTTCATGGCTAAAAATTATGGAGAGACCGTTCCAGCAACGCATTTTCGTGATTATAAACACACTGTCAGCGATATAAGGTGGTGCGTCTTGGAGGAAGTCTATGCTCAGGATACTAGTCTCTACAAATCCAGGCTGCTTCAACGTGAGGCATTCTGGATTTGTAAGCTGGGAACATTGGCCCCGAAGGGCTTACATGAAACACTAAGCTTAAAGTGTTTTTATGAGAGGTAGAGTAGTATAAAATATAGGTTAATAAAGCTATTTTAGTGTTGTAGTATATTGGGGATTAAGATGTATGCCAAATTTTAAATACGTGTCATTTCTAGTTTGTGTGGTTAATAGAGGGTTAACATTCACCTGTGCATTCAAGGTTCCTACATATCAGGTAAAGAGCATACATGCCAACTCTCCCGTTTTTGGCGGGGGGGTCCCACTATTTGGGGTCCCCACCCACCCTCCCGAGGGAGTTTGCATTCCTCCCGCCGCCAGTAGGCGGCGGGGGTTCTTTAAATGGCCGCGGCGTCGGAGTAGCGCTAGTGCGCTACTGTTGCGCCGCCGGGCCGCTCCTAATGGCGGGTGAAGCGGCCGCTGCGCCCGCTTCACCCGCCCGGAGTCTCGCTGTGCAGGTAGGAGGCAGGAGGGATCCCTCCTCCCCCTGTATGTACAGCGCCGGTGTGTGCGCCGTACATACAGGTCAGCGGCGCAGGGGAAGTGACGCGCGGCTGCAGGGGAGTGACGCGCGGCTGCTCTCACTTCCCCCTGCGCCGCTGAGGAGATCGTCCGGAGCGGCCGTGCTGCAGGAGCCTAGTGAGGTAAGTGGATTTTATTATTTTATTTTTATTAGCTATATGGGGGGGCTCTGCCTGGCAACAATGGGGCACTACCTGGCAACAGATGGGGGCACTACCTGGCAACAAAGGGGGCACTACCTGGCAAAACAGGGGGCATACCTGGCCAAGGACTCTACCTGGCAACAGAGGGGACATCTACCTGGCAACAGATGGGCACTACCTGGCAACAATGGGGGCACTACCTGGCAACAATGGGGGCACTAACCTGCAACAATGGGGGCACTACCTGGCAACAGAGGGGGCACTACCTGGCAACAGAGGGGACATCTACCTGGCAACAATGGGGGCACTACCTGACAACAATGGGGCACTACCTGGCAACAATGGGGGCCCTACCTGCAACAGAGGGACATCTACCTGGCAACAGAGGGGGCATCTACCTGGCAATAATGGGGGCACTACCTGGCAACAGAGGGGGCACTACCTGGCAACAATGGGGGCACTACCTGGCAACAACAATGGGGGCACTACCTGGCAACAACAATGGGGGCACCTACCTGGCAACAACAATGGGGGCACCTACCTGGCACCTACCTGGCACCTACCAAGTTGCCAACTATGGTAAAGAGTCCTACAGAGCGCATGCTTGAGAAAGGAAACAGAGATTTCCGAAACGTCGCACAGTAATGAAGCCTGATGGCTCACATGAACGGCTCGATTACCGGATCATTTGCTCCTAAGGGATGTTCAGGTATGCCTGAATAAGCTACGTTGTACAGCTAAGTACTGACTCGTTTATCTTCACTACAGTGACTATTTGGGATATGTTGGCATTGTAGCTAATTATGCATATACCATGCACATTGTGAATAAGTAAAACAATAATTTTGACAAAAGCTACTTTTTGCACAGTCTCCATTTGTGAAATAATAAGTAAATTAAAGGGGTTGTCTCGCTAAAATGATTGGGTTTTAATTAAAAGATCACTATGGCAGCCGACCTGTTGATTTTTCTCTCACTGGCTGTGAGTGCTGATGACTCATCTGTTTCTGAATACAGGTCGGAGCACAGAGCCCCTCCCGCACAGTATGAGGCCACTTGTGATGCTTCTGTAGGGGAGGGGGAGGGCTTTGGCTTCTGTGTCTGTGTAGCTGTGCTGCCTGGATTAACCCTGTGTGTGCCTGCTCCCTCCTGCTCTCTATACAGATTGAGGAGAGCAGAGGTGAGGCTGATCTGTGGTCAGTACGATGTGACAGCAGTGAAGTGTGTTACTATAAGGGCGATCCCCACGGCATAGGACAAATACCGGCCGGTTTGCCGGCCGGTATTTGTCCTGTTTTGCGCCCGTCCCCACGGCCGCGGGGGGGACAGCTTTTCTCCGCGATGAGCGGAGAAGAGCCCTCCCCCCTCCCATTGAGAAGCACATCTTCCGTCCGAAAACCAGATGGAAGATGGTGCTTGATCAATCTTTTGCCGCCGGACCGCCGGTGGCAAAACCGCCCGACGGAAAACTCGTGCAGTGGGGACTGCTGCACGGGTTTTCCATAGAGCACAATTGTGCTCATTTTCGGCCAGTTTTTCAGGCGGTCTGAGAAACCGCAAACCGGCTGAAGAACCGGCCGAAAACCATTGCCGTGGGGACATGCCATAATCATGATGTGTCTGTGGAGCTTTGACTATACTAATAGAACAGATCAGGGGGGCATGTGAACGGTTCATATCCCTCCCTGCTCTGTTGTATTAGTGACACAGCTGCCCTGTGTCTTTTCTGACAGGGTTTGTTTGTTGTTGCTTGAGATGTCCGTGAAGATTTGTATGCTAAGCAGGGGGTATAGGAACACTTACATCCCCCCTGCTCTGCTATTAGCATACACAGCTTCACAGACCTCTCCACACTCATAGATCAGCCCTCTCCTGTCTCCTGACTCGGTGGAGCTAACAGTGCAGCTGATCTAGCAGTGAGCAGCCTTCAGCAGACCTAGGCAGGCACACACAGGGTTAACTCTGGCAGCAAACCCCCTCACCCTCCCCCTACTGTATAGAAGTTACTGCAGTCCAAGGAGGAGAGCTTTCTGTGTGCTGAGGGGAGGGGGGAAGAGGGAGGAGAAGAGGCAGACAAGAGGCACGCCCCTGAATTCAGTGTGTCTGGCAGCATAGGATTTTTGAAGTAGGCTGAAAGCCTGTAGTGAGACAACTCCTTTAAGGAGAGAGGGGAGGCTCCGATGAAGTTTCTGTGAAATTAAGTCAGTACATATGAAGATATATATGGCACTTGTGTGATTGTTAATACAGCCTAATGCATTGCATAGGCAATGCATTAGGCTGTATTAACAATCATGCCCCCTTGTGGTCAAGCGCCCTAGGGGGACTCAATGTTAAAGTAAAAGAAAAAAAAAGAAATAAAGTTTTAAAGTACAAAAAAAAGTATTAAAAGTTCAAATCAACCCCCTTCCCCCATTTTCAAAAAAAAACATAAAATAATAAAAAAAAGTACAATTTTTGGTTCGCCGCGTCCAAAAAGTCCGACATAAAAATATAACTTTTTACCCCTTCGCGAACCCCGGAAAAGAAAAAAAAATTCCAAACGCCAAAAAATTTGCGATTTTTTTTTGGTAAATTTTTACGTATTTAAAAAAATTGGAAAAAAAGTGATAAAAAAGTCCCCTGCTTCCCATATGCTGCGTAAAAGTCCTTCAGCCCAAAAAGAATGCCCCCACGCTCCATAGGTTTTGTACAAAAAAGTTATTGGTCCCAAAAAATTTTAAAAAATTTAAAAAAGGGAAAAATGTTTTAATTTTTTTACGGTACCAAATTAAAAGGGAAAACCCCTAGATTTTGGTGTTGCCGGATGCGTATTAACCTGTAGAATACAGAAACACTTTGTTTTCCCAAAAGTTTGAACATAAAACCCAAAACCCCCCCCCCGCAAAACAGGGTGAAAGTTTTTTTTTTTTTTTTTTGTCCGACTTGGAATTTTTTTGGGGTTTCCCAAATTTTCCAAAGTGCAGTGATACACATTAGAAAGGACTCTGTCCGTAAAAAAAAAACCCCTCTTTTGGGTCTTGTAGGGGGAAAAAAAATAAAAAACTATGATTTGGGGAAAGGGCGAGGGGGGAAAAAAAACGAAGTGTCCCAAAAAAAAACCCCGGGGGCCCTTAAGGGGTTAAAGAGCATAGAAGGGGGGGGGGGTTGTCCAAAGGGGGGCGCTGAGCGGGAAAACCACAAAAAAAAAAACTTTCCCCCCCGAGCGAGGGTTTTTCTCTGTTGTCGCCCGGGAGGTCCTAGCACCGGGTTTCATGAAAGGGACATCCCGCCGCCCCCCCTCAGACGGGATAGGGCGCCCAACGGTTAACCATAGTTTAAGTTTTTCTAATACAAAACTCACAAAAGAAAAGTACCCCCCAAAGGGCAAAAAAAGTGAGGAACCCAAGTGACAAAAAAATTGAGGAACCCAGAAACTAGGTGGGGACACCCTAAGGGACAACAAAAGCCGAGACACCCCATGAAACTAAAGTGGGGGGGCACTCCTAAGGGACAACAAAAAGTGAGGACACCCCAAAGTGGGGACAACTTAAGTGACAATAAGTGAGTACCCCCCAAAGGGAAAAAACAAAAGTGAGACCCCCCTAGGGCAAAAAAGTAAAAAACCCCCAAAAGGGCCCCAAAAAAGGGGAGTACCCCCCCAAAGGGACAACAAAAGTGAGGCACCCCTAAGTACCACTAATGAAAACACCCAAAGTGAAAACAAAGGGGGACACCCCTAAGTGGGGGAACCCTTAAGTGCCACAAAAGTAGTCACCCCAAAGGGACAACAAAAGAAAAATACACCCCACATGAAATAAAAGTGGTACCCCCCAAAGTGCAACAAAGGGAGAACCCCCCAAAAGGACAAAAAAAGTGAGTACACCCCTAAATGACCAAAAAGTGGGGGTACATCCCTAAATGCCCCAACCCCACCCCTAAGGGACAAAAAAAAGTAAGTCACCCCTACATAAAATAAAAGGAGTACACCCAAATGCAAAAAAAGAGGTACACCCCTATACAAAAAAAAGTGAGTACCCCCTAAGTTGACCAAAAGTAGTTACCCCCCTAAGTGACCACAAAATGGTACACCCCTAAGGCCACTTAGTGAGAACCCCCTAAGTGACCACTTAAGTAGAACACCCCTAAGGACCACTTGTGAGAACCCCCCCAAAAGGACAACAAAAGTGGGACCCCTAAGGACAAAAAAGTGGGACACCCCCTAAGTGCCCACAAAAGGGGGTTTTAACCCCTAATGACCACCTAAGTGGAACACCCTAAGGGACAAAAAAAGTGGGGACACCCTAAGTGACCACATAAGTGAGAACCCCCCAAGTGATAAAAAGGGGTTAAAGGGGCCCCCAAAAGAAATTTTCGGGCCCCCATACAGCTGAAGCCCTGGGCCCCCCCCGGGGCCCCCCATAAACCCCCGCCCCGAAACCCCGATTTTCCCCGCCCCCAGCAAAAAAAAGGGCCTCTAGGACAAAATGCGCCCATTTTACCAAAAAAAGTATGTAAAAAAGAATGTATTTTGTGTACCCGCCCAAAGAGAGTCACATATCTGTCTGTCTCACTTTTCATAGAACATGGTTGTGGCTCCAGCAATCCCCCCCCCCCCGCCCACATTTACAATGTCCCCTTAATTTCCCTTGGTCACGCACCTCACCCCCCTTCTAAAATAAAACCAGCAAAAAAGTAAAAGTCAACTCCGTCACAGGGTAGGTGTTCCTCATTTACGTCGGGCATATGTACGCTGCCCCTATACAAACGCTGATTAAACCTACACACCATCATATAGGACCACATAGAGGTAGACACCGCTCAGTTTAAAACCCTACACACCCCATATGGGGACCAATAGAGGTCAACTTCGTCAGGATAATAAAAACCCCCTAAAGAGGTCAGACACCAGCTCAGGTAAAACCCTACAACCCCTCCAATAGGCCACATAGAGGTCAGACACCAGTCGGGTTTAAAACCTACAACACCCCCATAGGGGAGCCCACTGAGGTCAGACACCCTCAGCTAAACCTACAAAACAGCCTTATAGAGACCCATAGGGTCAGACACCGCTCGGGTAAACCCTACAACACCCCCATATGAGACCCCCCAAGGTCAGACATCAGCCCCGGAAAACCCTACAACACCCCCAAAATTTAGAGCCACTAGAGGTCAAACACCAGCTAAGGTATAACCTACAAACCCCATATAGAGACCCTGGGTCAACACCAGTCAGGTATAACCTACAACATGCAATTTTGACCAATAGAGGTCAGACCCAGCTCGGGTAAACCTACAACACCACCAAGGGAGACCACATGAGGGTCAGAACCACTAGCTATAACCTAAAAAACACACCATATAGAGCCAATAGAGGTCAGACACCAGCTCAGGTATAACCTACAACCACCTTTTAAAAAAACAATAGAGGTCAGACACCAGTCATTTTAAACCTACAAACCACCATATGAGCCACATGAGGTCAGACACCACTAGGTATAACCACAACACCCCATATAGAGCCCCAAACATGGGTCAACACCAGCCAGGTTAACCAAAAACACCCCATATGAGCCCCCAAAAGAGGTCGACCCAGCTAGGTATAACTACAACACCGCCATATAGAGACCCATAGAGGTCAACACCGCTCAGGTAGAACCACAACCCGCCAATAAAACCCACTAGGGGTGCCCCCGCTAGGTCACATCACATTACGTGAATCCCAAACTGATCCAATAGAAGAAAAATAACCCCTAAATCAGGGACCCCCGGAGACGTCCTATCTATGAGTCGTTTTTCTTGATGGCGTTTTTTTTCCCTTCTCTTCTGCAAACTGTTCCACACCGCCATAGGGCTTGTCCCCCACCAAAATCTCCCCCGCAGAAATTACACACAAAATCTTTGAACCCCAAATTTTTAAGCATTTCTTTACCTATTCCCCCCTCTCTACAAACTTTCCCCGGGGTGGGGAGAGGGGTACAAGCCATAAATTTATATCTAGTAACCTAAGGGGGTTGGAGGGTTTTGGGGGGGGGACTAATCCCCGGAGTAATGTTAAATGTGGGCTGCTCCCCCCCAATTATATTTCCAGGTAGGTGGCAAGACCCCAGGGAGGTAGGCAAATTGCAAGGCCCCAGGTAACTAGATAGGCCCCTTTAGGTAGGTAGACCCCACTGGGTAAGTTGGTAGGCAAACCCCGTAGGTTGGTGGGTCCCAAAAAAACCACAGTCCCCCTTTTTTTTTGTAGGTCCGGGCCCCCCTTTTGTTTTTGGCGGCCAGGGCCCCCCTTTGTTTTGTAGCGGCCCGGGCCCCCTTTAGTTTTAGGGGGCCAGGGCCCCTTTTTTTGAGGCTCAGGGCTCCCTTTAGTGAAACTAGGTGGCCAGGGCCCCCCTTTGGGTTGTTAGGTAGCCAGGGGCCCCCCTTTGGGGATACTAGGGAGCCCGGGCCCCCCTTTTGGGGTAGCTAGGGACCCGGGCCCCTTTTGGGGTAGTAGGTTTCCAGGGCCCCCCTTTAAGGTGTTAGGTAGCCAGGGCCCCCTTTAAGGATATAGGTGCCAGGGCCCCCTTTTAAAGGGTAGTTAGGTAGCCGGGCCCCCTTTTAAAGGATAGCTAGGTAGCCAGGGGCCCCCCTTTTAAGATGAGGTGCCAGGGGGCCCCCCTTTGGGTGCTAGGTGCCCGGGGCCCCCCTTTTGGGATAGGGACCCGGGCCCCCCCCAGGGGTAGCTAGGTATCAGGGCCCCCTTTTAAAGGTGCAGTTTGCTGGGGGCCCCCCCCTTGGGTAGCTAGGTAGCCAGGGCCCCCTTTTGGGGAAATAGGTATCAGGGCCCCTTTTGGAAAAGCTGGTAGCCAGGGCCCCCTTTAGGAATAGCCAGGTATCAGGGCCCCCTTTTTGGATAACTAGGTTCAGGGCCCCCCTTTTGGAAAAGCTGGTATCAGGGCCCCCTTTTTGTGTGCCAGGGGCCAGGGCCCCCTTTAAAGGGTAGCCCTTGCCGGGCCCCCCTTTAGGGTTTGCCCAGTAGTCAGGGGCCCCTTTTGAATAGCTAGGTAGTCGGGCCCCCTTTTGGGGTTGTAGGTTGTCAGGGCCCCTTTAAGGTAGCTAGTTATCCAGGGGCCCCTTTAGGGGGGGCAGGGGTCGGGCCCCCTTTAAGGATAGTTAGGTAGCCCGGGGCCCCCTTTAAGGAAGTTTGGTAGCCAGGGCCCCCCTTTAAAGGTAGTAGGTAGCCCGGGCCCCCCCTTTAAGGATAGCTAGGGAGCCAGGGCCCCTTTTAAGGTAGTTAGGTAGCCCGGGGGCCCCTTTAAGGATATTAGGTACCGGGCCCCCTTTAAATTTTCTAGGTACCGGGGGCCCCCTTTTTGGATAGCTAAGCCAGGGCCCCCCTTTAAGGATAGCTAGGTAGTCAGGGCCCCCCTTTAAGGATAGCTAGTAGTCAGGGTCCCCCTTTTAAAGGGTAGCCAGGTAGCCCGGGCCCCCTTTAAGGATAGCCAGGGAACCAGGGCCCCCTTTAAGGAAGCTGGGAGCCAGGGCCCCCTTTAGGGATACTAGGTAGTCAGGGCCCCCTTTAGGGATGTGGTAGTCAGGGTCCCCTTTAGTGATGCAGGGAGCCAGGGCCCCCTTTAAAAAAAGCCAGGGAGCCCGGGCCCCCCCCTTTTAAGGGTACCAGGGGGGCCGGGGGCCCCCTTCCCTTTTATATAGTAAAAAAAAACAAAAAAAAAAAAAAACAAAAAAGCCATTACCCGCTCTCGCTCCGGTCCCCGGCTGCCCCGATCTCCCCCCCACTCCTGCGCCCCGCATAGGGGGCGCGGGAAGTCCGCACCATAAAGGGGGCCGGGCCCCCCGGGAGGCTGACCTAGTGCCTTAGGGGTGCCAAGGGGGACAGCGGAGCGCAGCGCTGTGGCGCTTTTGCTCCGCTGACACCCCGCAGCCCCGGGAGTTGGGGGCTCCGGGTCGGGCTCTGGGGGCTCGGGACACACTTTGGGGGCCCATCCGAGCCTGGTTTGGGCCCCCCCCCCCCCCCGGCAGCGCCCCGCGCCCCTCTGCCAGAGGAATAAGGGAGCCGCTTGCAGCGGCCCCCTTGTTCCCCCGGGGCCCCATACAGGAGTACCCGGCTGTACCCCCCGTATGGCGGCCCCTTAGGGGGTACACCCCTAAAATGAGGACACCCCCAAGGGAAACAAAGTAAGTACCCCCTAAGGGGGGACAAAAAGGGGGACACCCATAAGTGACAACAAAAAGGGGTACACCCCTAAGGGACAACAAAAGAAGGACCCCTAAGTGCAACAAAAGTGAGTACACCCCTAAGGGACAACAAAAGTGAGAACACCCCTAAGTGACAACAAAGGTGAGTACACCCCTAAGTGACCGCAAAAGTGAGTACACCCCTAAGTGAGGACACCCCTAAGTGACAACATAAGTGAGGACACCCCTAAGTGACAATGGACAAATTGTGCTCCTGGTGTCAGTATATTGTGTGTCCTCCATTATTTTCCAGCACTGCCACATCTCTCTGGGGCCTGGAGGTCACTGGAGCTTCACAGGCTGCAGCCTCCTCTTCCCTCCTCCAGGACGACATCACGGAGCTGGTGGGTGGTAGAGACCTTGCGCTCCTCCACCTTCTGTTTGAGGAGGCCCCACAGATGCTCCACAGGGTTTAGGTCTGGAGATGCTTGGCCGGTCCAGCACCTTTACCCTCATTCTCTTTAGCGAGGCAGGGGGGGTCCTGGAGGTGTTTGGAGTCGTTATGTTGGATACTTCTTTGCGGCCCCAGGAGGGAGGGGGTCATGCTCTGCTTCAGGATGTCACAGGACATGTTGGCATTCATGGTTCCTTCAATGAACTGTAGCCATCCCACAGCCGGCAGCGCTCATGCCCGCCCCACAAACCATGACCCTACCACCCTGCCTGACTGTAGGCAGACACACTTGTCTTTGTCCTCCTCACCTGGTTGCCGCCACACACGCCTGACACCATCTGAACCAAATAAACTTCTCTTGGTCTCATCAGAGCACAGGACGTGGTTCCAGTCATCCATGTCCATAGTCTGCTTGTCTTCAGCAAACTGTTTGCAGCTTTCTTGTGCATCATCTTCAGAAGAGGCTTTCTTCTGGGACGACAGCCATGCAGACCTATTTGAGGCAGAGTGTGGCGTATGGTCTGAGCACTGACAGGCTGACGTTGGGCTGCCAGCCTCAAAAAGTAGCCATTTTTATAAATCACTGTTTGCTGTCAGTGAATGGGAACAGATCTAGTCGATCTCGCAGCTGAGGGTTTGCGATCTCAATGCTATGAGCCCTGATTGGTTTCTGTTATCACCGCACCAGATACAATTAACAATGGACTCCTACGCGGCCCGGCGCCCCCAGAGATCAGACTATGGAGCAGTGTCTGGAATGGAGCGACCACCAGAAGCTCTGACCGGAGTGTGAACAGAGCCAACAACTTCGCTGAGACCCCGCACTCTGCTGCGCTGCATTCTGGGAGATATAGCTTTTTGTACACTAGTTTCTTCTATTCTAGTATAAGCATTGCTGCAGCAATGAGATAGGACGGCTTGCAGCCTGGGGGACTAGAAAGTGGCAGAATTATGGATGCAGCTTTGGATGTGACTAGAGTAAAAGGGAGAACTAGTCCCTTCTGATATAAGCATTGATCTAGCAGGGGGCAGCAGCGAGATAGGAAGGCCTGCAGCCTGGGGTAACAAGAAAGTGGCCAAATTATGGTTGCAGCTTTGGATGTGACTAGAGTATAGAGGAGATGAGTGAGATAGAAGGCGCTTCCCTTGCACAGTGCAGTCGGGAGCCCCCTTGGGGTTACTGCCAACCTTCCTAAAGAGGGTAAAGTATCAGCAAAAGGCGACCATGGTCACCAAATGGTTAATAAACCACAATACAGAAAGATAAGGAAAGCCTGTAATATACAGAGCAGGGGGCGGACCAGTCCTGGAGGGGGTGGGGTTTGCAGGGAGGCCGAAATGGGAGAGGTTGCAGAGAACAAACTCAATTACATTAATAGGACAAAAGTGAAGAAGCATCGGAGGTGACTGCAGGTAACGTGGCCCACCAGGAGGCTGCCAGGGAGCGCAACGCGGCCAGTCTGGGGCGCTGGCCCTTTAAGAAACTTTTTATTTAAAGTGATATCACCCCCAAAAAACTCTGTCAACTAAAATCCCCTTGTGTGACTGCAGGATGGATCTAGAATCACTGCAGAACTTGGCTGAAGAACTGAAGAATGTGACCTTCAAAATGGGGGCGATCCAGGGCGTCCCCCCCCCCGAAACCACCTGCGGTCGGGGAGGGGAAAATCAACAACTTAGGGCCGGAAGAGACTCCTGACGCCATTCCTAAGCAGGTGGTGCCCCCGAAAGCGGGACAACCCTGCTCGGATAGCCCCTCCCCCACCCTGGCAGCTCCGCCCACTGCGCCAATACTAGTGGGTAAAGGGCTCCGCTGTGAAGGATTAAAAAAATACAAAAGAAAAAAAAAACAAAGGGGGGCAAAAAAGGTGTTTGTAAAAATTGGGTTATTAAAAATGTAGGAAAAATGTCTTCCTTTGGGGTTGCGCTCGTTTTATAAGGCAAAAATCTCTATGCGTTGCGGGGCTTTTGGATGCCGTACCCGAAATCACGGCGGGCCCGGGGTCCTGTGTTTCCCGGGGTTCAGGGAACGCCGGAGGGTTTGGGGGATAAGAGGATAAAATGGGGGGCCGGCGGTGCAGTTAGAAAAACCGTAATTTTGACTTAAAAAAAATGTCTTTTTTCTTAAAAGAGTGGGGTGTATAACCCCACACCATTAAAAACTCGAACAATAAAAAAAAACCCGACCTTTTTCCCCTGCCGTATACCGGGGCACTTTTTAAAGGGGAAATTTTTTGGGGGTTAAAGCTAAAAGGGGATTTAAGTAAATGGTATATTTTGTTTTTGGCGACAAAAATGTCAATTGAAATTCCGGGACCGAAAAAGCGGGAAGAGCCGCAATCGGATCATCGTGACGGGGCTATGCCAGAAAGAGCTATAGGTTCGGTAACGTTTGGGATGAGCGGGTACATCAATCAACAGTGCAGGTGCAGCCATTCCACCGGGGAGGACATAGAAGGGCTTCGCCCCGGCGGGATGGATTGTTTAATTTTTACATTGGCATACATTTGATCTGCGTTTTTTATTAAAAAAAAAAAAAAAAATAAGATAAGTACTAACAAGAAACTAAAAGTTTTAAAATTTTTTAAAAGAGGGTTTTTAAATAAATAATTATTGGGTTTAAAAGTATCGAGGGTTTTTTAGTTTAATGAAAGCCGTATACTAACGGCCAAGGTAAAGGAACCCATTTGAAAATTTACTCTGAAGTTACAAAACATATAGGTTTGCGTTATTTTAATTAAAAAGATTGCTGGCTGAGTTTCCCTAAAAAAGTGATCTATAGGGGTATATGAAAAAAAAAAAAAAAAAAAAAAAAAAAAAAAAAAAATCGGATAGGGGTGAAAAGGGGGGAAAATGAGCTAAAAAAAAAAAAAAAAAAAAAAAAAAGAAAAAAAAAAAAAAACAAAAAAATTAAATAGCTAGAAATGGAAGATCATTGTGAAAGGGGTTCTTGGGCACTTACAAGGCAATTAGTGTCAAATAAGTTTTATAATTTGGGTGTCTATGAAATTGCCTATATAGTTTTTACATACGAGGTTTTTCACAATTTTTTGTTGGAGAAAAATATAAAAAAGATTGGGTCAGTAAACAAAAGTTTTTTTACGAGAAAGGGTTCATAACATATAAAAAAAGTCCCCCAAAACAATACGACCCCTAATGTTTAAAACGAATGAAAAATTTTAAAGTATGATTTCCCCTCATGTTTTCAGACCTCTGGGTTGCAATGTTTTAGTCGTATATCCAGAACATCTCTCTTTTTGAATGTTTGGAATTTTTTTGGGTGAGTAGGGAAAAAATCACGGGAGTAATTTTTAATCAAAAAAATTTGGTATGTTTTTAACTTCAGTTTGGGCCCCTTTGTTTTAGTCCCCTTTCTTAACCAAGCTCTGTGGCCTTTAAAATTTGATATGGACGAAAGGTAGCCTGCCGACGTATTTTAACGGCAGGAGCATTCTATCACATAAAACAAAGGGTTTTACATGGAGATGAAACTTAAAGGGTAAGTATATTGGGGGTTTTTTTGAGGGTTTATTCGGTGTATTACAAATAGTTTTACAGCACAAACAAAATAGCGTACCCCATGCAAAGCTACCTGTTTTATGGGAAACGTATTGGTTTCATGGGTTGATTTCTCACTGACTGGGGGCTAGTATTTTTTTGTGTTAGGAGCCCCCCTAAACAGATTGGGGACTGGGATCGCAGGACCTAGGAAGGGATCTTTTTTTTCGTAGATACCAATGCTTTGTAAAAATTTTTTTTATTTTTGAGTTTAGCGGGGGTTAAATTGGTATGAAGATTTTTTGATTTTTGTGTCCATCAAGGGTTTGAAAGTTTGGGATTTTATTTGGTCTGTCTAATTCTTTTCATCAAACATCTTTTGGGTTTTTTAGAAGTCCTGTCTATAGCTCTTTTAGAAGGTCCCGGGAATTTTTTTTTCCTGAATCTATTTTCAAGAAAATTTTTTTTGTTTTGGAATTTTTCATCTTCAGTACAATTTTTTTGGACCCTTTTAAATTGCCCCTAGGGATTTGATTAAAACCAGGCTTATATGCGCCTTTAAACGAAAATTTTGGTGTTGGCATCTCTTTTTTAAAAAATTTATGGGGTGGTAACCCGTCTTCTTTGAGTGTGAATTGAGGTCCAGAAAAACAAGGATTGTGAGCTTTTTTTGGCAGTGAAAATGGGGGTTCCAGGGGATTACTATTTTTGGGGAAATGATGAACTCTGGAACACATTGGCAGGTCCCGACCAAATGAAAAACAAGTATCGATGACCTTTTGTCAGGGTATATGTTGCATAAATTTAGGTTGACATTATATACGGGGCCCGAAGGCTCCCCTAAGATTTGCATGGAGGGCGCCCTTCGGTCCCCATAGGGTGCCCTTTTAATTTGGGGAAGGGGGTATGTTGTGTTAAAAATTTTTTTTCCAGATAAATTTGAGACTTTTCATAGGAACGCTTTTTTTTTTTTTGAAAATTTCGTATTTTTTTTTCCAAAAAGGTTCTTACACAATTTAAAACCTAAGCATGTGGAATATTTGAGTATAAGAGGGGACGTCCTGTAATCAGAATATATTTTGGAATTGGGGGGTAAATCGCCCGGAATGGAAAGATGACCAGAATCCCTTAGGGACTTTTAACTTGATTACATGAGGTTGGAGGTGAAGATTAAAAATTGTGTAATTGGCTCGTATAGAGTTAATCCCTATATGAGGGGCCAGGGGGATTTTTTAAATTTTTGTGTATTTTTGGGAGGAAAAAAAAAACGGTATATTAGGTTCTGGATGAAATGAAATATTTTCTTTTTTGGGGTGAATTCCCCGGGTACTGCTTGTTTTTGATAATCAGCAGTGTTTTTAACTTCGGAAGGGATCCTGTATAATTTTTATAGTGTATTGTCACTCAAAATATTCTGTGCCTCTATCTGGTAATGTTTATAGTCCAAAATTACAGTGCCTCCCCTTTGTCAGCCGGGCGCACTCTATGTCAAAGGGTTGTCTTTTTTTTTTTAATCGCTGTTTTTTCTTTTTGGTAGGTTGGAGTTTCTTTTGGGGGGTATTAGTTGAAATTCGCAGAAACTAAACCAGAAAAAAGGTTTTTAAGTAATGTCCTTGGGCTGAGTTGGGGTAGAAATTTGATTTCAAGGAATTTCAAAGAGCTTTTCTTTTTGTGTATTGAGTTCCACGGGGTTTAGGGGGCATAGAAAAAAGTTAGTGAGGGTGGTTTACGACAGATGTGTAGGTCAAAAATAAACAAATTTTTTAAAAATCATTGTTGGTAGGGAGAAAAAGAGGCCAGATAAAAGCTGTTTAGGGAAATTTAAGGTTTTTTACAAATAGGTTGAAAAAACCAAAATTTGTTAATTTGATTCGGAATTTCAAATGAATCAGACACCTACTAGCTCTTGTCTGGATAGCCGTATGATGATCCGATTGACGGTCTTCCCGCTAACGGCTCCTGGATTTCCCGATTGACATTTTTGTCGCCAAACAAAATAACCATTTACAAAAAAACCACAGTGCTTTTACCCAAACTTACCCTTGAAAAAGTGCCGGGGTCGGAGGAAAGCGTCGGGTTTTATATTGTTCTGAGTTTTATAATGGTGTGAGGGTTATACACCCCATACATCTTTAAGAATAAGACATTTTTTAAGTCCAAATTTATGCTTTTTCATAATGCACGTGCGCCGGCGGTCCGGCCATTTTATCCTTATATATATATATATATAATAAAAAAAAGTCAACCGGCCACTCCAAATGTCGATTCAAGCAATAAGGTAATTTATTCCTCCATGCTCAAAAGAGCGACGTTTCAGCTCCCTCACATAGCCTTTGTCATATATGTGTGTGTGTGTGTAGTATTTATATATTATATTGTGTGTGTGTGTAGTAGTATTTATTATATTTATTTTGTTATATTGATTTATTTGTGGTGTATTTTTTTTATATATTTATATTTATTTATGTTATATTTGTGTGAGTGTAGGTATGTATAGTTTGTGTATATATTTATATATAGTTATATTTTATATATTTTTATATTTTGAGTTAATTTATATGTGTGTGTGTGTAGTTTGTTTATATGTGTATATATATTTATATGTGTGTATGGGTAGTATGTAGATATGTGTTTTTATATATATTAGGTGTGTGGGTGTGTTGTGTGTGTGGTTTTGTATATGTGTGGTTGTAATTTACTTATAATTATATTTATTTACTATATATAATATATATATATGTGTGTGTGTGTGTGTGGGTGTGTGTAGTTTTATATGTGTGTATATATGGGTGTGTGGTGTGTGTGTGTATGTATGTGTGTTTATTTGTGTGTGTGTGTGTGTTGTGATGTATATGTGTTTATATATATATGTGTGTGTGTGTGTGTGTAGTATGTATATATGTGTATATATATATATATATATATGTGTGTGTGTGTAGTATGTATATATGTGTGTATATATATTTTTATGTGGTGGGTGTGTGTTGTAGTGTGTTATATGTGTGTGTATTCTATATTTTTATATGTGTGTGTGTGTGTGTGTAGTATGTATATATGTGTGTAATATTTTTTATTATTTTTTATGTGGTGTTTGTATTATTTGTGTGTTGTTTGTTATTATGTGTGTATATTATGTGTGTGTAGTATGTTTTTTTTTGGGTATAGATATGTGGGTGTGTTGTAGGTTAGATAGGTGTATGTGTGTTTTTTTATTTATTTTGTGGGTTGTATGTTTTAGGTTTGTATTTATATGTGGTAGGTTGTACTATTATGTTGGTATTTTTTGTGTTGTATGTTTTTATGTATGTATTTTTTGGTGTGTTGGAGTGTATAATTATGTATGTTTATAATTGTGTTGTATGTATTTATGTATGGTATTTTGATGTGGGTGTTTGTATTGTTTATGTAGATATATGTGTGTTGTATGTATAATGTTTGTATTTTATTTGTGAGTTGTTGTATATATGTATGTATTATATATGTGTTGTATGTTTTTATGTAGGTATTTATATGTGTGTGCTGTATGTATTTTTGGTGTATAGATTTGTGTGTATTGGTTGTGGTTTGAGTTTTATGTGTGTGTGGTGTGTGTAGTATGTATATTTATATATTTTTTTGTTTGTGTGTGTGTGTAGTATGTTTATATATTTTGGTGTGTGTGTGTGTGTAGTATGTTTATATATTTATTTGTGTGTGTAGTATGTATATTATATAGGTGTGTTGTGTTTGTTGTTGGTATTTTTGTTATTGATGTGGGTGTGTGTGTAGTAGGTTTTTTTTGTGTGTTGTAGGGTATTTTTATATATTATATATATGTGTGTTTGTGTAGTAGGGATATATATTTTTGTGTGGGTGTAGTAGGTATTTTTTTTTATGTGTGTGTTGTATGTATGTTTTTTATATATAGGTATATTATATATGTTGGGTGTTAGTTATATTGAGATATATATATATATATATATGTGTGTGTGTTGTTTGTATATATATAGTTATTTGTATTTTATGTGTGTGTGTGTGTTTGTATGTTTATGATTTTTAGATGTATATATACTGTGTGTGTGTGTAGTATGTGTGGGTGTATCTATTTATTTATTTTTATATTTTATATATAATATATGTGTGTGTGTAGTATGTGTATATATATATATATATGTGTGTGTGTGTAGTATGTGTATATATATATATATATATATTACTATATATATATATGGTGTGTGTGTGTGTAGTATGTTGTGGTACTATATATATAATATGTGTGTGTGGGTATTTTTGGGGGTGTAGTAATGTATGTGTCATATATATATTTAAAATTTATTTTAGTGTGTGTAGTATGTATTGCTGTATATATAGATTTATGTTGTGTTATGTCGTTAGTATGTGTGTAGTTATTATTATATATAACTATATATGATGTAGTGTGTTTTAGTATGTGTGTATATATATATATATATATGTGTGTGTGTGTAGTATGTATATATATATATATGTGTGTGTGTAGTATGTATATATATATATATATATATATGTGTGTGTGTAGTATGTATATATATATATATATATATGTGTGTGTGTAGTATGTGTGTGTAAATGATCATAATTTATTTATATAGATTTGGGTGTGTGTTGTATGTGTGTGTTTATATATAATATATCATATATATATGTTTCGTGTTGTTGTATGAATGTATTATATATATATATTATATATATATTATATATGTGTGTGTGTGTTAGTATGTGTATATAATATATTTATATATATATATCCTACATACTACACACACTAACATATAATATAATATATCTATATACATACTACCACTCACATTATAGATATTTTTAATATTATGGGTGTGTGTAGTGTGTGTCGTGTTGTATGTATATATAGGGGGGGGGGATATATGATATGTGTGTGTGTAGTATGTTTATATAGATTATATATATGTGTGTTGTGTGTTGTATGTATAATATTATGTGTGTGTG
>JAODAL010006458.1:65000-70000 GCA_025379985.1 Phyllomedusa bahiana | reverse complement strand
TACTTCCTTCAGAAACAGGTGGTAATGAAAGCCATGTGAGGCTATGAGCTGACCGAGGCCGAGGGTGTAGATAGAGAAGAGTAGTGGTAGTAGTAGTAGTAGTAGTGGTAGTAGTAGTAGTAGTAGTAGTAGAAGAGAAGTATATATATATATATGTGTGTGTGTAGTGTATGTGTTTGGTGTGTGTGGTAGTGTATGTGTATATATGTGTGTGAGTAGTGTATGTATATATACTGTGTGTATGTATATATATGTGAGGAGTGTATGTATAGATAATATATGTGTGTATATATATATATATATATATATATATGTGAGTAGTGTATGTATATATGTGAGTAGTGTATGTATATATGTGAGCCCAAAAAGTAAAAATTATTTTTTATTATATATTGTGTGAGTAGTGTGTGTGTATATATATATATGTGTGAGTAGTGTGTGTGTATATATATATGTGTGAGTAGTGTGTTGTGTGTGTGTATATATATATATATATATATGTGTGAGTAGTGAATGTGTATATATATATATATATATATATATATATATATATGTAGTATATGTATATATGTGAGTAGTGTGTGTATGAATATATATATATATGTGAGTAGTGTATGTATTTACATATATAAGTAGCGTATGTATATGTGTGAGTAGTGTACATATGTTTGTAGTGTATGTATATATATACGTTTGTAGTGTATGTATATATGTGTGTATGTATATATGTGTATGTGTGTGTATATATGTGTGTATGTATATATGTGTGTATGTATATGTGTGTATGTATATATGTGTGTATGTATATATGTGTGTATGTATATGTGTGTGTAGTGTATGTATGTGTGTGTAGTGTATATATATGTGTGTGTAGTGTATGTGTATATATATACGTTTGTAGTGTATGTATATATGTGTATATATGTGTTTAGTATGTATAGATGTGTAGTATGTATATGTGTGTAGTATGTGTGTAGTATATATATATGTGTATGTATATATGTGTGTAGTGTATGTATATATGTGTATGTATATATATATATTTATAGTGTGTGTGTATATATGTGTGTGGTATGTGTGTGTGTGTGTGTGTGTATATATATTTCATATAATATATATATATATATATATATATATATATATATATATACACTGAAAGTAGCTGTATATATAAATATATATATGTCCGTGTGAGTGTGTGTATAGAATATATTATATACTATACTCATATACTATATATAATTATATATATATACTATTCCTTACTTACTATATCATAACAAATTATATCCCCCACCCCCCATTGCGTAGGTGTATGTATAACAGTGGTGGCCAAATGTATTGGCAACCCCTGCAATTCTGTCCAGATAATACTCAGTTAATTCCGTTAAAATGATGGCAATCACTAAATTATTTGGTATTATTCATCTAATTTAATTTGTCATTCAATGGAATTACATCATATAAGAATTGTTTGAGCTATTTGGATTATTCCACAACCAATACATTATAAAAGAGGGGGACAATAGTTTTGGGCACGGTTGAAAATTCATGTGATGCTTCTATAATTTTCTAAACTGCACTTTTACTTACCTGTGGCACCTAAAGGTGGGGTTGGGCAATAACTAAATCCACTTGCAGCCCAGTTGACATGGATTTAGTTGACTCAACTTTCTGTCCCGGTGTCTCTTGTGTGCACTCTCTTGAGCATTGGAGAAAAAGAAAGAAGACCAAAGAAACTGGTATGAGGACTTGAGAATCCAATTTGTGAGAAAAGCGATGAGCATCTCATGGCTACAAGTCCATCTCCAAAGACCTGAATGTTCTGTGTCTACCGTGTGCAGTGTCATCACGAAGTTTATAAGCCCATGGGCACTGTTGGCTACCTCCCTAGATGTAAAGCTCATGGCACTGTGGTTAACCTCCCTAGATGTGGACGGAGCCCATGGCAATGTGGCTAACCTCCCTAGATGTGGACAGAAAAGATAATTGACCTGAGAGATTCAATGCCAAGATTGTGAGGATGGTGGATAAAGAAACCTCGACTACCATCCATATCAAGTTCAAGGCTGGCCCTCAGTACGAGGATACATACAGTGTCAACCCGTACTATCCGTCGGAGTCTGATTGAAAAGGGACTGGTATGGTAGGAAGACCCAACTTCTTCCCACGAGACATAAAAAAAGCCAGGCTGGAGTTTGCCCAAACTTATCCTGAGTAAGCATAACAACGTTTATGGAAGAATGTTCTCTGGTCAGATCGAGACAAAAGTTAGAGTTTTTTGGGAAAAGACATCAAATAGAGTTTACAGGAAAAAAAAAGAGGCATTCAAAGAAAAAACACGGTTCTACAGTCAAACATGGTGGAGGTTCCCTGTTGTTTTGGGGTGCTCCTTTGCTGCTCCTGGCACTGGACTGCCTTGACCGTGTGAATGGATTATGAATCTGAAGGATACCAAACAAATTCTGCAGCATAATGTAGGGCCAGTGTGAAGAAAGCTGGGTTACCCTCACAGGTCATGGATCTCCAGCAGGAATATGAGCAAAAACACACTTCAATAAGGCATAGAAAAATGGTTTGAAGCAGAAAACAGCATGGAGACTTCTAAAGTGGCCAGCAATTGCGTCAGACTGAATCCCCATAGAACACCTTGTGAGAATCTCAAAATGGCAGTTTGGAGAAGGCACCCTTCCGAAAATCTCAGGGACATGGAGCAGTGTTATCAGAGAAGAATAGTCTAAAATTTCCAGCAGAGCATGTATGGAAAAACTCATTGATGGTTACGGAAGCGGATATTTCACAGTTATTTTGGCTTTTAAAAAAAAATAAACAGGGGGGGGGTTTTGTGCTACCATGTATTAGGATGAGGGTGTTTTTGTCCGGCCCATTTTTGGTTGAGTTTTGTGTGAAAGGATCAATGATATGATTTCTTGTCTCATTTATTTTGTGTTTTTTCATTGCAAGCAAAATAAATGGGAATATAATTAATACCAATGAATTTGTGATTGCAATCATTTTTGAGGGAAGAAACTAAGTATTATCTGACAGAATTGCAGGGGTGCCAATACTTTTGCCACCACTGTGTATTAATATATATTATTATATATATATTATATTATACTCTATCTTATATGTGAGTAGTGCATGTATATATATATGTGTGTGTATATATATTTTTATATATATATATATGTGTGAGTAGTTGTATGTATATATATGTGTATATATGTGTGAGTAGTGTATGTATATATATGTGTGAGTAGTGTATGTATATATATGTGTGAGTAGTGTATGTATATATGTGTATATATGTGTGAGTATTGTATGTATATATATGTGTGTGTAGGGTATGTATATATATGTGTATATATGTGTGAGTAGTGCATGTATATATATTGTGTGTGTATGTATATATATATATATATATATATATATATATATATGTGTGAGTAGTGTATGTATATATATGTGTATATATGTGTGAGTAGTGTATGTATATATATGTGTATATATGTGTGAGTAGTGTATGTATATATGTGTATATATGTGTGAGTAGTGTATGTATATATATGTGTATATATATGTGTGAGTAGTGTATGTATATATATATATATGTGTATATATATATATATGTGAGTAGTGTATGTATAGTAATATATATATATATATATGTGTGTGTGTGTGTGTGGAGAGAGTGTATGTTCTTTTGTGAGTGTAATGTATGTATATTGTGTAGTGTATGTGACTATGATAAGATAATATATAGTCTATATTGTGAGTAGTGAGAGTGTGTGTGAGTATGAATTAGTGTATACGTTGAAACTCTGTTATATATATGGGGAGTAGTGTGTGTGTGTGTATATATATGTGTTAGTGTATATACATATATGTGTATGTGAGTAATGTGTAATATATATATATATATATAATGTGTTAGTAGTGTATGTATATATATATATATATATATATATGTAAGTAGCGTATGTATATATATATATAGGTTGTGATATATATGTGAGTTAGTGTAATGTATATATATATTATATTAATGTATGTTAGAATATATTGTGAGTAGTGTATGTATGTAGATATATATGTGAGTAGTGTGTGTATGTGTGTATATGTATATATATATGTGTGTGTGTGAGTAGTGTGTATATATAATATATATATATATATGTGTGAGTAGTGTATATATAATATATATGTGTGTATTGTGTGTGTGTATATATATATTGTGTGTAGTGTGTGTGTGTATATACACTCACGGCCACTTTTATTAAGGTACAACTGTCCGCAAGGCTCGTTTAACACTTAAATTTTAATCAGCCAATCGTCATGGCGGCAACTCAGTGCATTTAGGCATGTAGGACATGTGTCAAGATACATAATCTCCTGCTAGTCAAACGAGCATCGTATGGGGAAGAAACGGTGATTTGAGAGCCTCTTTGAACGTTGCATGGTTGTGGTGCCAGAAGGGCTGGTGCCCTGAGGAGTGTCAGAAACTGCTGATCTCCTGGGATAGTTCACGCACAACCATTCTCTGGGTTTTACAGAGAATGAGTGTCCGAAAAAGAAAAAACATCAGTGAGCGGCCAGTCCCTGTGGGCGGAAATGCCTTGTTGATGCCTCAGTGTTCAAAGGAGGAATTGGGCAGACTGGGTTCGAGCTGATAAAGTGAGGCAACAGTGACTAAAATTGCCACCCGTTACAACAAGGTAGGCTAGAGAGAGATGGCATATCTGAATAGCATAGGTACGGCGAACTTTTAGAGATGGGCTGATACCAGCAGCAGAAGGAAAACAACGGGTGACACTCCGTTTAGCTAAGAACAGGAGGAAAAACTGAGGCTCCCAATTTGCCAGCTCATCGAAATTGGACAGTAGAAGATTGGATAAAAAACGTTGCCTGGTCTGCTGAGTCTCGGATTTCTGCTGCGACATGTACGGATGGGGTATGGCGTCAGAATTTGGCGTCAAACGCATGAAAGCATGGATCCC
>JAODAL010006458.1:57500-60000 GCA_025379985.1 Phyllomedusa bahiana | reverse complement strand
ATGTAGTGTATGCGGCTAGGGGGTTCTCATGTTGTGTGCTATATAATATATATCTCTAATACGTGTAGGAGTATCGCCGCTAATCTCAGTGTATTGCGTAGGCGATGTGATGTGTTATTCTATATTAATATATATGGTGAGATCGCGCTATGCTGTCTTGTGCGCATAATACTGTGTATTACTATACTATATATTTATGGGTGCATGGTATATACTTATATATATATATAGTTATGTGTGGTAATAGGATGATAGTATATATTACTCATTTATATATATTAAGTGTACAAAGTATACTAATATTTATATATATATGGTTGTATATATTAGTATTAATATGTGTATATCATCATATGTGTTGAAGACTATTTATAATTGTGTAATGTGTAACATAGTTTGTCTATATTTATATATAGTATGTGCTCATGTACAGTACTTGTAGTTATGTATGTGTGGTCTTTATATATATTGTATATGTAGATATAGTCTGAGATATGTGGTGATTTCAATGTTAAATGATAGGGATATATATTGGTGGGCTATATAGAGTGATATGTGGTATATTTAGTGTCTCATATAATATATAAATATGTCTTACTGTGTGTGATATATATAATTATTAAATATGTGGTGCTTGTTTACTAGTAAGCTATAATTGATAAGATGTGTGTACTTATAGGTTGCTGAGCTTTGAATAAATTTATATAGTTGTTAGATTTGGTCGTAGCTAGAGTCTCTGATATATATTGTATATTTATATGTAGCGCGAGCATAGCTATATATAGATATATAGATTATTGAAATGGTGCTTCTTATGTATATCTATATATAAGTTGAGTATAAATTTATATTATGTGAATATATTATATATATGTGTATATATATTATATATGTGTATTTTTATTTATAGATATATGTGTATATGTGTATATTGATATATTTATATTCTATTTTATATTGGTGATATACTTAATATATGCGCCTTTATATATATATTATAGTATGATATACTATATGTGGTATTTCATATATAGAGAGAATGTGTATTTTTAAGATATATATGTGTATATATATTTATGGGTGTATATATATATAATATATGTGTATGAGATATAATATATAATATATATATATATATATATATTTATATGTGTATATATATATATAATATGTAGGGTATTATATGATACTATATATATATGTGTATATATATATATATATATATATATAATATTTATATGTTTATATATACACATATTTATATATATATAATATATAGTATATATATATGATTACTATACACTCATATATATTATATATATACACACATGATATATATATTACACTGTATTATATACTATAGTACATCATATATAGTATATATATATCACATATATATTTCTAGTATATATTTATATTCTACTATATATATAATATTTATTTATATATATGTGTACTAATAATATATATATATGTGGTATTTTCATATATATTATATGTGTATAATTATAGTATATATATGGTATCTTATATATTTATATTGTGTATTATATATATATATATATAATAATATAAATATATATTTATGTGTATATATATATATTATATGCTGTATATATTATATATATATATGTGTATTAGTATATATTATAATTATGTGTTTATTATATATACTATATATATGTGTATATTATATACTATATATGTGTTATTATATTATATATATATGTGATTTATATATATATATATGTATGTGTATATATTTAATTTATATGTGTATATATTGTATTAATATATATATATGTGTATATATATATAATTTATGTGTATATATATATTATTATGTTGTGTGATATAATATATCTATATATGTGTTATATATACATTATATTTGTGTATAATATATATATATAATCATATATATATGTGTATATATTTTATATATATTTATATATATATATGTGTATATATATATATATATATATATATTATGTGTATCTATATATATATATAATCATATAACTATATATGTGTATTGATTTATATAATATACTTATTATATATGTGTGATATGTATAATATATGAGATATGTAGTGTATGCGCGTGTGTATAGTTATATATATATGTGGTTATGAGTGTGTGGAGTATTTTTCATATTCTGTATACGATATATATATATAATAGAGTATAAATTTTATAGTATATGTAGTTGTATGCGGGTGAGGAGAAATATATATATATATATGGAGTGTATGATATGTATGTGTGGGGTGTGTGGTATGTATATGGTTTATATGGTTAGTGTATGCATATAGTTGTGTGTTTAAGAATATGCATATTGAGTAGATGTATGCTATTTATGTGTGAGAGTTATACTATATATATATATAGTATATGTAGGGTATGCATATTGGATGTGTGTGGTAATATATATATATATATGTAGTGTATTGACATCATAAGGTGGTGTGTGTAATATATATATGTATGTAGTGGGGT
>JAODAL010006458.1:0-55000 GCA_025379985.1 Phyllomedusa bahiana | reverse complement strand
GTGGCAACTCAGTGCTTTGGGCAGTAGAATGGTCAAGCAATCCCGCGTTCAAACCGAGATCAGTTGGGGAAAAAAGGTGTTTTGGTGTTTGAACGTGGCTGGTTGTTGGTCCCAAAAGGGTGGTCTGGATTTCAGAAAACTGTGATCTCCTGGGATTTTCCGCAAACCATCTCTAGGGTTTACAGAGAATGGCCCAAAAAAAGAAAAAAACATCCAGTGAGCGGCAGTCCTGTGGGGGAAAATGCCTTGTTGATCCCAGAGGTAAAAGGGAGAATGGCAGACTGGTTCGAGCTGATAAAAAAAGGCAAAGTGACTCAAATAGCCCTTTTAAACCAAGGTAGGAGAAGGATCTCTAAACCCCCGTACGGCGACTTTGGGGATGGGTACAGCAGAGAAGACCACCCCGGGGGTCCCACCCCTTTCAGTAAAAACGGGAAACTGAGGCTCCAATTTCCCCAAGTCATCGAAATTGGACAGTGAAGATTGGAAACGTTGTGGTCGAGAGTCTGATTTCGGTGCGAATTCGGTGGTAGGGTAGAATTTGGGGTCAACAAATGAAAGCATGGATCCATCCTGCCCGTATCAACGGTTAGGCGGTGGTGGTGGGTCATGGTGTGGGGAATATTTTTGGACTCTTTGGGCCCTTGGTACCAATTTGGATCGTTTTAACGCCACGCCTTCCTGGTATTGTTGTGACCATGTCCCTCCCTTTAGACCCAATGTACCCAAATTGATGGACTTTCAGCAGGAAATGCGCCATGAAAAGCTGGGGAAAAACTCAACTGGTTTCTAGAAAAGGCAAAGAGTTCACTGTACCAAAAGGCCCCCACAGTCCCAGATTCAATCCCAAAAGAGCATCTTTGGGGGGTGGTGGAACGGGGATTCGCATCATGGATGTGCCGGACAAAAAATTTCGGGGGAAAATGTGTGATGCCATCTTCAATAGGACCAAAAAACTCTGAGGAAGGGTTCCAGACCTTTTTGAATGTTTTAATTTGCCCCGAAGAATTGAGGGAGTTCTGAAGGCAAAAGGGGGCCCCCCCCGTTTACTAGCTGGTGTCCTAATAAGTGGCCGGTGAGGTTTTATTTTATAATATATATATTATATGTATAATATATATATATATGTGTGTAGTGTATGTATATATATTTAAGTGTGTATATACATAGATCTGCCTGTCTCGCTAATGTCTCCATCTCCCCATGTACTAAATACAGCGCATGTCTGCCGTGTGTCGCCTAGCACCCGTTGGGGCTCATCAATGGCTGCCTGCCTGCCTGCTCGAGCCTCACGCTCTCTGGTTTCCACTAGTCTTGTCTGCCTTTCCCATGGTTAGGGGAGTTTCTTGTTGGTGGGACGTGTAGGAGGCGGAGCCAAGTCCCGGAGACAAACCTGCGTGGAACATGGACCGACTGGCTCCTTTCCGAGGTTGGTAACATTATGTGTCCTGTGATTTATTATTGTGCGGGCTCCGTAGTCTTTAGAGCGGTGCAGTAATGTGGCGAGCGGGGATATACGTTATAGGCCTCCTCTCGGTTCATGTGGACGTGCTGCACAGGAGATCCATGTCCCCCGTGCTTTGCTTCCATTTTTTTTGTAAGGGAGGTGAGGGTTGGCGCACCTGCCGTGATTTTAGAGCCCCTTTAGTAAAGCCCGGACTGATTCTCTGGGTTGTGTTTTGTCTAGCTTAATTTTAAACAAAAAAACTTTTTTTTAACAAAAAAATTTCCCGTTTTTTTCGCTTTGCTTCCTGATTTTTCCTGCATCTTAATAGACTCAGCGGGTCGGGAAGGGTTAAACCCTGAAATCAACCCATTCAACACTGCACTGCTGCCCTCGGGGATCACTTTGGGCTGCAGCAGGTTACTGGCCTTAGTGCCATTCATACAAGAAGAGGCCAGAGATTTTAACCCCTCCTAACCAGCAACGAAGCTGAAGTTGGTGTCTTATTCGCAGGAAAACATTTTTTTTGTTTTTTAAAAGGATAATAAATAGTAAAATTATTTTTAAAAGGGGTTGTCTCATACAAGGATTGCTTTTTTAGTTAAAGATCTTGCAAAAACAAGTCACTTTGTAATATGCGTCCCTTAACAGTGTCCTACCTATTCTGAGATATCCCCTCTTGTACTGGCTGCATCAGCTCTTCAGGTTGCTATAGCTACAGACCTGTTTGATCTCTCCTGATAGGCTGCCAGCACTGGTTGCTATAGCTACAGACCTGGCTTCTATTGCAGCCTAGCAGAAGCTAGTAAACACGCCCCTGAATTCAAAGTCAAACCAAGAAAACAGGACTGAGGCAAGATGAATCAATGTAGTGAGAAAACCCCTTTAATAAATGTCATTACAATAGTGTGGACCGAGGAGAAACCAGCTTGGAGAACACTAACAGCTGGCATAAAATGGGCATCAAAGTACAAACCTAAAACTAGGCTTCGAAGGGTTAAATTACTTTAGGCCACTGATCCCACACTGCCATCACAACAAGAAAGATGCCCCTCATCAAATTCATTTTAGTCCAGCCTGGCCCAAGGTGGTTCTGGGCACTAAAACTGGCATCAAATTGGGCAGATGGGCAGTTTTCACTGATTTGACTAAGTAACTGGTGTTTTTAAAGGGTTAAATGACTTTGGGTCACTGATCCCACACTGCATTCATACCAAGAGGGATACCCCACATCAAATTCAGTTTACTCCAGCCTGGCCCAAAGTGGTTCTGGGCACTAAAACTGGCATTAAAATGGGCGGACGGGCAGTTTTCACTGAGTTGAATAAGTAACTGGTGTTTTTAAAGGGTTAAATGACTTTGGACCACTGATTTAGGTGCAGATACCAAGAGCAACATGTTGCATTAGAGCTGTGCCTTTTTTGGGTGTATTTTGTGTCTAAAAACTGTTGACACCCTATTCTCTATATAAATGAACTGTAGTACACCAAAACTAGGCGCATTATGCGCCAGGCACGACACATTTGAATGCGTCTAAAGTAGGCGCATGAAATATGCTAGCAATGATATGCTATGCTCCTCGATTATGCTATGTGCCTAGATTAGGCGCATCAATTATATGCAAGGTATACCAGACACCAGATTTTTGACAGGCGCCTATATGAAAGAAGGGTCTTTGAATTGTCGCGTCTCGATTTCAGTGTATAATGCGCCTGAATGTATGAAAGTGGTTTTTGTGCAATTATAAATGGTGTCTAAAGTTCGACGCTCCTCGTCTGTGTGTTTGGTGCATTGCTCAGGCAACTAGTAATGCGGCAAACCTAGTATCCATTAGCCAGTCACAGCTCACTTTTTGGCATCTTATCCCTGCATCGAACGACCATGGATAACATGCTTTAGGGTGCCGAAAAGTGAGCTGCAACTGGCTAATGGATACTATGTTCTAGAGGACTTTCCAAAAACCACAAGTTTGTCAAATATATGGAAATTGCTATTTATTTTTTTGATACTACCGTTTTTTGGGACTTTTATTATAAGTTCTGGGAGTAATAATTGAGTTTATGGTGATAAAGTTGAGCTTTTGCACATTTTTTGTATTGTGACTATTTTTTGAAGGTGCATAAAGTTGGGGATTGGGACCCCTAGGTTGGACACTATCTTGCGGTATTAGATTAAGAGGTTTATTGTCTTTTGACAGGTAAAAATTAAAAAAAATCTGAACACAGCATCAGTGGATTGTTTAATGTAAAATTAGTTTTAGATTCTACTCATTTTAAAAAACATTTTATAGGAGATATTTTATATTTTTCTATATTAATTTTATATGATAGCATTTATTATTGAATTTAAATAATTAAATTTTATGTAATTTCTGATAATTATCAGAAATTACTTTTTATTATTGTACTGGTGTAAGTTGAGAAATAAGGGATTTTTGTTTTGGCAGATCTAGCTCCACTGCGACTCCTCAGGCTCTGGCCGACCACATTGATATAGATCTGCCTGTTTGAGCAGTAATGCGCCTAGTTTTGCCGAATCACATTCATATATGTGTCTAATATTATGAGTGTAGTGCGCATGTTAGGTGCATTAAAAAGTGTTGAGTCTTACAAACCATGCGCCTAACACATTCGTTAGGTGCATTACACATTGTAGCCGGCTTACTTTTGGCGCATTTTACATCAGAAAAGGGTGAAAAACCCGATCATACATGTCTCCTTTAATGCGCCTTAAAACTGGCGTGGTGGCGCCTCTTTTCTGACATGTCGCCCCAAGTGTTTCCACTGCAAAATCTGCAACAATTAAGATTTTGACTTACATAAATGTGGAAAATGCACATTAAATAATCAGCAGCATAAATTGACAGAACTAAAATCCACCATCATCCATATTGGTGTTCTTTTGATTTCCTACATAACGGAATCCATGCAGCATATGAGTTTTGTGTAAACGTACCCTCACTCCTCCACCTTTGGAGAATCACATATTTACTTCTCTACTATCCCACCCCCAGTTCTATCTCACAACTTTCTTTTTAACTCCTCTCCTCATATAGTCAGTACTGAGTACTAGAGTACTGACTGCAGCCTGAGTACTCACTACATCAGGTGCACGCTGCTCAACCTTTCTGCTGGTTTGTGATGTTCTCATTTTGTGTGTTTCCACAACATTACTAAGGGTATGTTCACATGGCGTTTTCCAATACATTTATCGGTATGAAAAACCTTTTGCATACAACAGATCCAAACACATACCCGAAGGGTGGTAAGTCTTCTGGGCTGCAAAAACGTACACTAAAGTTTTAAATAGGGCATCGAATGCATACAATGGATCAAGAATTGATGTCGTTTCTTTGATTGGATACGTGTTTTACATTGAAACTAATGATATCACACAGGAACATTGTTAGATAAGTGTTTCGGTCCATTTTTGGGTCTGAAAAGCCTACCCAAACATGTACCTGAAAAACAGCGTGTGAACATCCCCTAACAATCATGGAAGTTTTATAATTGAGTAGCTGAGTACCTGAGTCCAGGTAAAGGCGTAAAAGTGGCGACTCTAGACATATTACAAAGTGTTCTAAAACCTGGCGTTAAACCAGGACATATTGGGCGACTATTCTCTATATAAATGAACTGTAATATACCAAAACTAGTTGCATTTTACACCAGGTTCGACACTTTTGAATGCACTTGTATCTTGTTGTCCCTATTTTAAACTAGAGGGTGCGATTCTGCTGCATTCAAACACGCAGCTGTGTGTTGCATACATGTTGAATCCGTTTAGGATCCGATCGGCACTGCGTTTTTGGATGCGATTTTCAGATCCAACACGGATCCAAAATCTAATCCAAAAACGTAGTGTGAACGGCCCCTTAGTGTGATGGCAGTGTGGGATCAGTGGCCCAAAGTAATTTAACCCTTTTAAAAACACCAGTTACTTATTCAAATTAGTGGAAACTGCCTGTCTGCCCACTTTAATGCCCAGAACCACTTTGGGCCAGCTGGACTAAAGTGAATTTGATGAGGGGTGTGATGGTAGTGTGGGACCAGTGGCCTAAAGTCATTTAACCCTTCGAATCTTAGTTTTAGGTTTCTACTTTCCAAGATGATTTCAACTGGTTTCTCCTTGGTCCACACCATTGTAATGACATGTATTAAGCTGATAAGTTTTACTATTTATTATCCTTTTTAAAAAACTAAAAAAAAAACATTTTCCTGCGAATGAGAAACCAACTTCAGCTTCGCTAACCAGCAAAACCTTTATTTAAAAGAAATAGTACTAACTTTAGAGCCATGTAAGATCTCGGCTTGCTGTCATGGTTTCCTTCCAGTGGATAGTCATGTGATGGAGGTGCACAGCTCCTTAGACATTGCACCACGATCAGACATAGTACATGGGAATGCGATGCAGAACTTATCTTTTTTATTCCTAATTACGTAGATGATTTTTTTTGTTTTATTTTTATTGAGTGAACGCTGTTTAAACGATGTTAACTATTTTGCAGATCAGTAGAATTTTATGGTGAAACCACATTTTATATGGTCTTTCTATGTTTTACTACTATTGCACAAAATAACAAAAGTTTATCATCATATTTCAAGACCTGTAAGGGCACGTCCACATGGCAAGGCTTTTCAGATGCATTTGAAAAGCGACAGTCAACTATCCCCATAGGCTTTAATAGAAAAAATAGAAAATCTGAGCTGTAGTCTTCACAGGTTGGATTTCAAATGCACATTCGGAACGTCCACATTCTTGCATCCAGTTTTAAGGCGGAACATGTACTGTTCAATGTTTAGGGACATTGCCAAATCTGCAAACCCTGGCCAAACCACCCCCCTAAAACGTCCAAAAAAACCAATAAAATACTGCTCAGGTTCTTTACTCAGAATCCGACCAGTACTTTATCGATGCCGTGTGGCCGTACCATTATGGTTTTATTTTTTGTGTCGAGCAATGTGAGGGCTTATTTTCTGCAGGACTAGTTGATGTCACTTGAAAAAATAAATAATCTTTAATTGTTTGTGTGTGTGTATATGTGTGTGTTATAATATATATATTGAAAACCAGAAGAGACTACTATTAGAAACCAGGCAATGGGCAAATACAGTGTTAAAATTCCACCACACACTTAAACGTTTTGAGTTGGTTGATTTTTAATCATAGCAATCAATTCATGCTATAATTAAGTCAACCGACTCGAAACGCGTAAGCGTGTGGCGGAATTTTAACTTTGTATTTGCCGATTGCCCGTTATAGGCTTTGTTTTTAAAGATGTTCAAGGAATAAATTGGATATTTTTATCTACGCTGGAAGATCATACGTGCCATCCCTTTTTATATATATATATATATTATATACTATATATATATTATATATAGATATATATATATTTATATTATATATATAGATATTTTATATATAGATATTAGTTAGATAGATAGATAGATATTGTGTGTGTGTTTTAAAAATTTATCTTGATTGATACATTTTAAAAACTACATATCAGAGTTAGAAATAAGCCATGAAACAAGTGTCCTAATAAAATAAAGGTAATGTGAATAGGGGCTCATGGTTGTTGTACAAGAAACTATATAGTCCTAAATAGTCTATACTCGCCTTAGAAGAGCCTAGCCACAGGGTGACCGCTCCCTGGAACCTCACCCTATGGGTGCGCTCTCACGGCACAGGACAAATACCGGCCGGTATTCAATACGGTAGTAAATTTTCTACTGGACGCTGTCGGATTTTACAACATGTTCCTTAAACCGCCGCCGCCCAAAAAGGAGCAGAAAAAAACGACCTGTGTAGACTACAGTTCGTTTTTTCCATTAAAGTCTGTGTGGATATTTTTCCGTCGGATTTTCAGCGGTTTCTAAATACTAAAACCGCCGAAAACCCAAAAGGAAACCTCAGCTATATAGACATAGCCTTTAGATGTTAATAACAGAATATCACCCAAAATATGAAAACATGACAATAAAAGTAGAAATCTAAAAAAAATACAAGGGAGCAGCTCATGCAGGCGCAGGAGGAGATCCTGTAGTCGTGCACTGTACTGCAGAGGGGCGCTATGACACAGCCCGTATGAGGATGTACATCTCGAATACTGGTGAAATGCTGGTTGGTTGGATCTTCCACACATTGGCAGTGCCTGCAGCGTTGTATGTGGCCATTAGAACCTGTAGAAACATTGCTGCTTTGAAATGCACATGTATTATTGTCTCCTTGTATACAGAACCAATATAAACAGGTTTGAATGCTGGGACTATTGTGATGAATGGAAGTCCTGCTGTGACACCCTGGTGAGGGAGGAGCCTTGTAGGGAGGGAGGCTGCCTTGTGCTGAAGTTACCGGACTCCTCTATTCTAATCTATGTATTCTTTTCCCCCCCTGTAGGTGATGCTTTTGATAAACCACCATGTCGTGGCTGTTCTTCCTATCTTATGGAGCCCTATATAAAGTGTGCAGAGTGTGGACCTCCTGAGCTTCTACTCTGTCTGCAGGTAAATATTCTCCTGTGCGTAGATCATAGGGTGTTTTGTTGGGCTCTCTGGTGTGGTGTATTACATGGCAATACTGCAGCAGCCAGCATTCATACACTATCGTACCTATGGATTTGAGCAGCAGCTCTGGGATTTCATGTACTTTATGTTCTGCATTGTGACTTCCAGTGATAATATGGTGTATGTGGATGGTGCTTGACCTACGTCTGTGACTTCTAATGATGGCCGTTTATAGCAAGAATAACACTACACTCTTGTTGTCAGAAGTGACTGAACTGCGACCAGTGGCTCTGAACCAAATCCAATGTGAATATACTTTTTTCTTTTGTTTGTACAAATCAGTATTTTGGTGTCATTCCCAGGGGTGAGGCATAAATGTCCTAATAAATTTATTTTTTAATTGAAATATTTTAAAAAAATCTTTGAATAAAAATAATACAAAGAGAAAAAAAATTCCCATCAAACAAAACCCATACCCAACTGCTGAAGTACAGCTGGGCATCATGCACTGGATTATGTCAGTACAGGAATACACACAAGTACTAACTTTCGACATCTCTCAATGAAGATGAGACATGACAGTAATACATGGAAACATAATCATTACGGAAAACCTAAACAGAAATAAAGCAGTGAAATTTAAAGGGAACCTATCACAAAGGTTATGCCCCTCTTGCTGAGCGCAGCACAAGCTAGTGTCAGACATGCTGTTTCCAGCACTGTGTCCCTTATTCTGTAAGCTGCTGTAGTTTTAAAGCATTTATTGCTCAAATCTTATTCATGAGCAGATGTTAGCCCCACCCAGCAAAGGCTAACCCTGCCTACCTGTCAGTTATTCATGTTTCTACCTATTTAAAGTAATTAGGTTAATCAGTTGCAAGGTGGGCGGGGCATAAAACAGACTGTATTTTTTCTGGCTGAAAACTGCAGATTTGAGGGGTAAATACTCTAAAACTACAGCATCTTACAGAATAAGTGCTGGAAACAGCAGGTCTGACACTAGCTTGTGCTGTCCTCAGCAAGGGGGCATAACCTATGTGATAGGTTCTCTTTAAATGGAACCTGTCACATAGGTTACGCCCCCCTTACTGAGGGCAGCGCAAGCTAGTGTCAGACCTGCTGTTCCCAGCACTGTGTCTCTTATTCTGTAAGATGCAGCAGTTTTAGAGCATTTATCCCTCAAATCTTATTCATGAGTAGGTGTTAGCTCCACCCACCAAAGGTTATCCCCGCCCACTGACAGTTATTCCCATGTTTCTACCAATTCAAAGTAATAGGTTTGTCAGTTGAGGTGGGCGGGGCTAGCTTCAGGACGGCGTGGTTTGAAAAAAAACTGACTCTCTGAAGGACTCTTCGAATGATTCTTCTGGCTGAAAACTGCAGATTTGAGCCCTAAATACACAAAAACTACAGCATCTTACAGAATAAGGGGCACAGCACTGGAAACAGCAGGTCTGTCACTAGCTTGTTCTGTCCTCAGCAAGGGGGGCACAACCTATGTGACATGTTCTCTTTAAGGTCAAGAGTCACAGAGAGTATAGATTCATTACTAAATGCCCGTCCTATATCGTGCAAACTCTTTAGATACTAGCCCTGATTTTGTTTTTTACTTGTCACCAGGTATGCCCATCCCTCTTCCAATGCAGTTCCTTCATGTCACAACCACTGTATTCATAATGCAGGCTAGCATGAGTGCATTTTTTGCTTTGAAATTCCCGCCTTAAGCCCATGCCTGCACTGATGGAGATTGGTGCCTTACCAACCTGTGAGGTATCCTTTACATTTTGAGAATGTGAGTCGAAAAAAGGAAAAATGGAAACCCCCCAATAGGCTTCAGCTTTCTGTGGCTCACCATATTGGATATCAGCAGTCTATAGCATGGAGCTGAGGTGTCATCTAAAAAAAGGTGGGGACCCCACTACTGGGAAATGGACCCCCAGAAGTGTCATCTTGGAAGGGAGATCCGGTCACACTTGCCCGTGACTCTTCATTCGTTTTGGGGAACCCTAGGGGGAGTTCTCAGTCAAGCATTGTGTTCGGCTGTTCTCAGAACTCTAATAAAACAGAATGGAGAGTTGTACAGAACCGCAACAGCTCCTGTTTTGAGCAAAACCCTTTTCAGGGGCCTGTTCCTGATATAATCTTGGGTCCCAGAGTTGGGATTGCCCCACAGACTTTCGGCATATCGTAACTATGTCAAAAGACAAGTCAGGAAACCCCTTTTTAATTTTCCTTTCATTTGCGCTATTTTTGTTTTTGCATCCCATAGGGCTGTAAAAATTTTTTTTTGACGTAGGAAGAAATCGTTTTTTTTTTCTTTTTCTTTTTCTTTTTTTTTTTTTTCCTTTTTGGCTGAGTAAGTTGCATTTTTCATTGGCAATATTTGGATAATACAAAGTGTTCAGAATAGACATAGAGGCAAATGGGGAAAAAAGAGTCCGCAATTATTTGGGTTTTGGTTTATAGAACAGGTTATTATTGATTCAGCCATTCTCTTGTTTAATTTTTTTTTTTTTTCGTAGGGGCCCTTATTCGGGTCAATGTGGGAGCTTACCCACAAAATTGGGAAAATAGGCTGAGTTTTTCCCTTGGAATTTGCCTAAGTTTTAAAAAGGGAAATTTCTTGCTCTGTAAAAATTTTTTAAAAAATTTGGAAACTGTTTTAAATGGAACTTTGCAGATTTTAAGTTACGGTATGTGGTCCCGTCGTAAATCTAACCACAGATTTCATCCCCAACAGTGCCTGGTGTTAAATCTGCAGCAAAATGTGCATGTTTACTTTGGATTTTGTTGTAACCATACCCTAATGGGCTTAATAGGCTTTTATAGCTCACAAACCTGGGGGCTATTGTTAGGTTCCCACAGCAACCCACCATCATTCTGCAATCACTACAGGGCGCTGATGGGTTTGAAAAAGGGGAGGGGAATTTCCCCCTCTAAATTTTGGTTTCCTTGGTTTTTCTATTGAAACTGGTAATGCCCCAATATGCAGGAAGCTCCCCATGCTTTTTTTAGTGTAGTGTAGGAGCCGGGACATTCTTTTGTAAAGCTATGTCTATGTAGGGAATTGGGAGCTCTGTATCAGGAAAATGAATCCACACAGAATGGTCTATCTAAATATATTAAAGGTCAAAAATAGAGATCTCCCCGGGAAATTAAAAAAACCCGGGAAAAATATGAGGATTGGGTTAAACATAAGGGCCCCACTATATTGTATGCCTTCAACCCCCTTTTGGGCTTTTCATTTTTTGGGGGTTTCACCCCCTTTAAAAAATCCAAAAAATATACAGAAAAAGGGGGAAAAAAAAATTACTCAAAAAAAAAAAAAAGAAACCCAGGGCCATACTCACTGCAAGAAAAGCTGAATGAAATAAACACCCCAAAAGAGGCCCAACACAGGCCCCCTTTGCTATTAAAGAAAAGAAACCCGGGTGCAGCGATGGGTGGAAACCCAACATCTCTCCACAAGGGGCCCCGGTCCCCCTTTAAAAGTTTCACTTTCCTAGTTAAAACCCTAGTATTAGCCCAACTAGGGGTGATTTTTAAAATTTTAAAAATTTGGATGTCCCCTTTTTCCATATTCCATGATGGGGTCCCAAACCCAAAAAATGGGGGATGTAACCCCCTTCCAAAATGTTTGGGGTAGAGGTTTTTTTCAAAAGGGAATTAAAAAAAAGGGTGAAAGTTGAACTGTGTGAAAAATATGAAACATTTTGGGGGTTATTTAAATTTTTAAATCTGGGAAATTTGAAATTATTCTATTTTAAAATTGGCTTCTTTTTCAAGAAATTTAATTGTTTCTAAAAATTTTTTTGCTTTTAGGGGCTTTTCAAGGGGTTTTTTGGTATAAAAAACCCCAGGGGTGATAAAAATTTAAATGAGAAATGGTAATTATAGAAACCCCATTTTTTTAAATTTGAATATCAAAAAAAGGGTGCTGTTCCATGGGAACCCCAGAATTGGGATCTTAAATAGATAAAAGAGAATTTTGATGAACTTGTTTTTCTTTTTTAATTTAAAATTTGGTTTTTTTTTTTAAAAACCCCATCAAAGGGCCGATCGGCACTTTAAAATCAGAATAAAAAACTATGGGTTTACTTTGGTAATAATTTATTTCTACATGCCCGTCTTCTTAGTACCCTTTAAAACAATCCAATGGGAAAGCAAGTATTTCATTTGCTCCCCCAAAAAAGGCAAAGAAAAAAGCTAAATTTAAAAAGTAAACATGTATTTTTAAATAAGTTTTAACCCTTTGGGTTTTTGGGGGCCCCCGGGAAAAAATAAGTTGTGTACAGGAAAAATTGATTTCCTTCCCTTTTATCTGCTCAGGAGAGAAGATAAAGCACCCGAGTGACGGGGGGTGAGCAGAGGTGAGGAAGCAGGGAGCATCTGAAAAAGGATAAAATAATAACATTAAAAACTAGTGGATTCTCTATACAGACCCCAAGATGCTTTTTTTCCCCAGCCCCTTGAAACCCCTTTAATTTTCCCCTGTCCATAATAAAGAAGTGAAAAACCCGCAAGCGGGGCCCAGATCAGCTCCTGTCGGGTGTCCTGGTCGGGGTCTAAAATGAAAATTTCACGGGAAAAAGGGGGACTGAGCAAGGGCCGTAGCTCTCACGGGTTTTAATTTTTTGAAAAAGTAAATTAAATTTCCCATTTTGGGGGGATCCCCTAAAACTTTTACATCGTGGCAAACCCCCCTTTTAAAACCCTGGGGATATGCCAAAAAAAAAACTTAACCTTAAAGTTTTTTTGTTTTTTTTTTTAAAAAATTCGTAAAATTTAGTGACTCCCCTTTATGTTAGCCCCCTTTTTCCCCTGTATACTTCAGGGGTTTTTTATACTTTGGGCCCAAGGCAGCAAAACTGTTTTAAATTTAAATAAGAGGATTAAGCCAAAATGAATACTGTGTGCTATACTGCTACTGAAACGTATTTTATTTATTTTTTAAATTGAAGCCTATGGGCAAGTGGAGTCCATAGTCAATCAGCAATTTGAGGAAAAGGTGAAGAAGTCAGCCATATTCCATCTCTTGGCATGGAGTGGTTTTTCAGTATCTCTATAGCCCGCGGGCATAAACAGCTCAATGACCCTGGCACTTTGGAAGAAAGATGCAGGAGCCTTTTTGTGTGTCCTGTGACGTAATAAAGTAGATTTATATCCAGTAAAGAGACTGTAAATAAGCAAATTGAGAACACATCTTGCTTAAAGTGTTTCCCGTTAAACCCCCTGCTGAGTTGTTGTGTTTTTGTTAACTAAAACCAGGAGTTGATCATACACCTATTTTTATTTATCCTGTTTTGTGTTCAGTACATGATTGGAACGCTCAAAACTTTCACAAAAGATGCTGTATGTGAGGGTTTATGGAATTTTTTTTTTTCTATGGAAGTCAATGAGGGTGGATGTGGGGGGTTGTGCAAATAAGCAATAAATGCTCAACATATAGGTCAAACTGCTTTAAAACATCCTTCGTACACCCCAGATTTAATTTTCATTCAAAATATGAGATGGCGGCAACAGAGTGGAGAAATGGCCGCTCTTAACCAGCTCTCCATTCATTGCTTTGGGAGTTCCAAATACAGCCAGGCTCACTTATTCAGCTGTATTCAGATCTCCCATAGAAGTGATCAGAGAGAGACATGCTAAGTATCGTTTTTATTACCCAAAACAATTATAAAAATTTGCTTTGTGCTCATGTATTTAGGTTATGTACCAGCTAAGGGAGGGGAGACTTAAAGGGGTTGTCTCACTACAAGGATTGCTTTTTATGTTAAAGATCTTGCAAAAACAAGTCACTTTGTGATATATGTCCATTAACAGTATCCTACCTATTCTGAGATATCCACGCTTGTATGGGCCTAATCAGCTCCTCAGGTCGCTATAGCTACAGACCTGTTTGAGCTATCCTGATAGGCTGCCAGCACTAGTTGCTATAGCAACAGACCTGGCTTCTACTGCAGCCTAGTGGAAGCGCATAAACACACCCCTGAATTCAATGTGAAACCAAGAAAACAGTACAAATCAATGTAGTGAGACAACCCCTTTAAAAGCCTTTGTTCTTGAGCATTGTAGCAACATTGAAAAATATACACATATCAGAGGTATCTGAGATGTGGGTGGCACCTTATTATATACCCCTGTTGTCCACTGAAGACAGGTAGCAGTAGCAAGGGGTAGGAGCAACAGTGGATGAGTGCTGAGATTTTAGAATCTTTGTTCTTTGCTAAATTATACAATTAGCAGTGTATTATGACTTCATTAAAAGTTAGATGTGCCTTCTCGAAGATTGTAAATGACAAACCTAACAAGTTGTAACCTGTATAGAACCCTTTGTTCCACATGTAGTAATAATCTTTGCCTCTTCTTTTTATAGACATCAGATTTTCCTGTGCTGGACCCCAGCTGGACAGCCCAGGAGGAAATGGCTCTTCTCGAAGCTGTTATGGATTGTGGATTTGGAAACTGGTAGGTTTTGGAAAGAGAACAAAGCAAACTTGTTAAGATGAATTATAAGGGTATGCTCTAACAGGGGAACATCTGAAAAATAAAATCCACGCTTTTATGTTGTGAATCTATGTGCAAAAGTCCACACCAATTAATAAACATTTTCTGTATATTTTAATGTGGGAAAAATCCAAAGGAAAACCAAATTGTTTGCATGTGGATTTACAGCCTAAAAGCTTCAAATTTTATTCTGTGGATCCACTGCAGATTGTCCTCCAATCTATCCCGTTTGAATGTACCCTGAAACTAAGCATTTAGGATTTGATTACCCCTGAACTAAGTAGTACAATGGGGTCCTGATAATCAAAGGTGTGTACACAAGGAAAGTTGCTCACATAAAAATAAATGGCAGTACCATGGTTTATGACTGATCACTTTCGCAACATACTAGACATGCAGTGATCATTACTGATTATCTTCTTCTTCTGTATTGATGTACAATTGATCTTTTTAGACATGTTTTAAATATAGCACATTCTCTTTATTTTATAAACAGATGTTCTGGTTAATCTGTTCAGGAATATTTAAGGAATTGGTAAATAAATATTAAAGGAATTGTGCGTTAAAAAACTTTGATTGGGGCCAGGGTAGTCCCAAAAAAAAGAAATACTTACCTAGCTGACCCCCTCCTCTGTCTCATCAAGTAACTCCTCTTGACTTCCGGCTTTTCGTCCCAACAAAAATACTGGATAGCCCTCCATTCACTTACAGGGAATGTATCCTCTGTGTCGGAAGAGAACCCAGAAGTCTTGAGTACAACCCAATAGGAGCTCGGTAGCAACCCACTAGGAGCTCGGAAGCAACAGCGGTGGAGGACATCCTGGCCCAAATCAAATAAATATATATATATATATATTATATATATATATATATATATATAATAATTAAAAGCGATCAAGAAGTCATATAAATGCCAAAGTGGTACCAATTAAAATGTCAGTTCACCCTGCAAAAATCGAGTCCTTACACAACTCTGTATACGGAAAAATAAAAAAGTTATGAACATCAGAAGATAGTGATGCATAAAAATTGTTTTACACAATATTCTTTTTTCTTTTAAAGCGCTATAACATAAAAAAAAACTATAGAAATTGATTATCGGTATAATCGTATTGACCCACAGTGTAAAACTAACATGTTATTGCATGTTACTGCACGGTGAGCGCTGTTAAAAAAAAAAAAACAAAAAAAAAAACCTGGGATTGCAGTATTTTTTTTCACCCTGCCTTCCAAAAGAGATTTCAAAGAGATCACAACGCCTTGTCCTTAAAAAATGATACCAATAAAAATGTCAACTCATCCCGCACAAACAAGCCCCTCAAAGCTTTGTACGCAGAAAAATAAAAAAATTATGAGTCTCAGACTTTGGCGATGCAAAAAACGTTTTCCTTTTCGAATAAAACATTTTATTGTGTAAAAGCATTAAAACATTAACAAAAATAAACACATTGGGTAATGCTCAATAAAGCTAGCATGTCATTTATACCGCATGGTGACTGCTGTAAAAAATAATAATAAAAAACATTACCAAGATCGATATATTTTGTTTAAAATGCCTTTCAACCTCGATAAAAACAAATCAAACCGTCATATTAACCCCATAGTGGTACCAATAAAAACGTCAACTCATCCCACAAAACACAGGCCCTTAATCATTTCCATATACAGGATAAATAAAAAAGTTATGGCTGTCAGACTATGACGACATAAAAACGCAATTTTTTTTATAAACGCACTTCTATTGTGTAAAAGTAATAAAATTTATGTTGTTGTAATTGTACCGATCCACAAAGTAAAGTTATCCTGTCATATAAACCGCACAGCTATAAAAATGAAGCCCAAAGAACAATGGCAGAACTGTGTGTTCCTCCACCCCCCATTTTCATGGCCCAATGCTAAATAAAAGTTATCGGACACTTGTGCGCCCAAAATGCACAATACACCCCTAGATGTCATCCATGAGGGATGTTGAATCCGAAATAGGGTGAATTCTGGAAGGTTTCATCTGTTTTGGTACTTTGGCAGCTTTGTAAATGCAACATTGCGCCCACCAAAATCTGCATTCAGGAAGACAAATAGCGCTCCCTCTCTTGTATGCCCTGCATGTGCCAAAACAGCAGTTTACACCCATATATGGGGTACTTCAGAAATTGCAGAACAAATTTAGGGGAGCTTTTTATTACAGGATTCCTTGTAAAAATTACACATTTTCCGCTAAAATTGCAGATTGTTGTAAAAATATATTTTTTTTCATTTTCACCACCTAACACTAAAAAAATTTGTGAAACACCTGTGGAGTCGATATACTCACTACACCCCTGGATATATTCCTTAACCCCTTACCGACACTGGACGTATGCACAGCCGCCGGGAGTTAGCGGCTAATCACCGATCGTCAGGGCAATCGGCACCGCCGCTACATAGCTGCAGTGATCCGACGCCCGGACATGACAGCGGGGAGCCTTGTGAAGGCTCCCGTCACTGCCATGTCCTGGTTTGCCCCACTTCCGGCCGTAGACATGAATTGTGGAAACCGCCAGCATTGTACACTCTAATGCAATGTGTATGCAAGGCATTAGACTGTATTAACGATCGCGCCCCCTCGTGTTCAAGCACCATGGGGGGGACTCAATGTTACAGTAAAAAAAAAAAAAAAAAAGTATTAAAAGTTTAAATCACCCCCCCCCTTTCCCCAATTTACAAATAAAAACAATAAAATAATAGTTTGGTATCGCCGCGTCCGAAAAAGTCTGATCTATAAAAATATAACCTCATTTATACCATACGCTGAACACCGTAGAAGAAAAAAATTCCAAACGCCAAAATTGTGTTTTTTTGGTCATTTTACGTCACTTTAAAAATGGAATAAAAGTGATAAAAAAGTTGCATGCATTCCAAACTGCTAGCAATAAAAAGTACACTTCAGCCCGCAAAAAAATGCCACCTCAGTGACGTCTGTAGGTGTTAGTACAAATAAGTTATGGGTCGCACAAAATGGCGCTGCTGCGCAATTGTCAAAAATAGAAAATTTTGGAATTTTTTTATGGTACCAAAACATAACGGAAACCCTACATATTTTGTATTGCCGGATGCGTATCAACCTGTAGAATACAGATAACACATAATTTTTACCGAAGAATAAACTCCGTAAAAACAAACCTCCCGCAAACCTGGTGCAGTACGGTTTTTTTTTCACATTTTGCCCCGCTTAGAATTTTTTTGCCGTTCCCTAGTATATTCCATAGTAATATGAATAACACTACTAGAAAGTACAACTTGTCCCGCAAAAAAAAAAGCCCTCAGGTCTATGTAGGTGGAAAAATAAAAAGTTATGGCTCTGGGAATGTGAGGAGGGAAAAACGAACATCAAAAAGCAAAAATAGGCCTCGGCGTTAAGGGGTGTAGTTTCCAATATGGGGTCATTTTAGAGGTGTTGATTAAGTTTTAGCACCTCAGGGTGTCCGCAAACCTGTATTGGCGCCTAAATAAAATCGTAATGAAAATGAGACCCCAAAGTTCAATAGGTGCTCCTCCTATTCTGAGCCTTGTGGTTGAGCCCATTAGCGCACTAGGGCCACATATGAGATATCTCTAAAAACTACAGAATTGGGGGAATTGATGTTGAGTTGCATTTCCCTGATCACATATACCATGTTCCAGTGAATAATGGATAACGATTTAAAAGCTGTAAAAAAGAAAAAAGTGAAACTTTGAAATTTCGCCTCCACTTTGCTTTCATTTCTGTGAAACACCAAATAATAATAAACTAAGGGGCGTATTTTCTTAGATGGAGTCATTTATGGGTTATCTAACATACAGGCCCATCAAAGCCACGTCACAACTAGACTGGTCCCTAAAAAAGTGTATGTTGCAAATTTTCTTGAAAATTTGCTACTAAATTTTTAAGCCCATTATGTCGTAAAAAAAATTAAGACATTTAAAAAATGTCAACCTACTGTAGAAATATGGTAGATGCAAGTAATAAACTATTTTGTGTGGAATAACGGTCTTACACGCAGACATTTTTGAACTTTGAAAAGGGCAAATTTTTCACGACACTGCTATTTTTCACAAATAAACAAGGATTGTATTGTCCCCAATTTCTTACTAACTTAAAGCACACTATGTCCTGAGAAAAGATTCTCTGAATCACATGGCTAGATAAAAGTATTTAAAAAGTTATTACCACATAAAGTGACAGATTTCAAAAGTAAGGCTGTGTCAGGGAGGTCAAAACTGGCTGCGGTGGTAAAGGGTTAAAAATGCATTTCAATGTGTTTTGAAAGCTAAAGGATCACCACTCTCTTTTATTAACAAATTAAAGTGCAATATGCGGCGAAATACGTGGCAAAATAAGCCATGTGAACATACCCTAACAGTATAAAGAGATATATTTTATTGCAGTGACATTGACCATGGGAGCCTGTAAACAGATGATGTTCATATACGTCTATTGGAGAGTGTTTTAGATATGCTCTTATGCTTTAGATGTGGCTCTTGTGCTATCTACACATTGCTGTTACCATTCTTTGAAATCCTGTAATTCCAGTTGACTGAAAAGTGATCTCTACAGAACAGGAAATGTCAGTCTATTACTAGGTTTAGTGATGAGAGTGGAAACAACAAGTTTTCAGGATTATTTTTAAATATAGTAATATGGAAAATTAATAATCACCAAAAATTCTTTAAAAATATATTCAACGTAAAACCATGATGTTTACAATATGTTATTTTCTGATGGTACATTCCCTGTGAAGACTGTAGGATGATCAAAGTCAATACTAGTTGAAGGATTAAGCTGCCTTTGGGGCAGTTTATGGTAAACATTATTTTGCGGTCATATACAAGCAGCCAAAAGAATTCTTTTGTGTGTCCAAGAACTCATACATTCCCCTTCACCCACTGTCTCACATTTCAGTGGAGAAATCCTCAGAATTTCCACATTTTTATATTTTTATTGACCAATTGTTGGACGATTTACATGGCACAAAGACAATGAGCGATGAAACATTGTCAACACCACTAATTCAGGAATGTTTTTATTAGACATTACAATACTTTGCCCATAATTACACAATGGATGCATTTTAGAAGTGGTTCACAAGCAACGTGCGTAGAATATGACAGCATACAAATAATCACATGTAAACAGTATTTTTAAATATGTTTTAGGCAAGAAGTTTCAAATCAAATGCGCTCAAAGACGAAGGAAGACTGTGAAAACCACTACATGAAACATTTCATTAATAATCCACTCTTTGCAAGTACTTTACTCAGTATGAAACAAGCAGAGGAGGATAAGAATGTTGACACCGCAGTTCCATTTCAAGGTAAGCTATTACTGCTTCTTAAAACATGTGTATTCGTTTTTTTTTAGCCTTTTTAAATGCCTCATAAATAATAAATTGCCTACTATCTTAAAATTAAAATGTATATAAAATTTGAAAAAAATTTACATATAGCAACAAGGGGTAAAATTTGCACCTGACCATCCAGTCCGATACATGGAGGCTCTTCCTCACAACTTACAAGACTTAAAGGGGTTTTCTCACGACAGGCCTTTGCATTCATCTTGTGCTTTTTTACTAGCTTACAGTTTCAAATTCAGGGTCATGTCTTTCCTCCCAGTAGGTGTGTTTTCCCGCACTGAAAGCTGGTAACTTCATCACACCCCCTCACTGCTGAGTCATCATCATTCTGTGTGAGCATTGGAAGGGAGAGGATGTCACAGCTCTGCAGACCTCCTGCAATGGTCAGGTCTCATGCCTGGAGAGCTGTCACCTCCCTCCCAGGCTCCAATCCTTGTAACCAGAACACCTGTATTGGTGTAAGCAGCACCCTAATATTATAGAAAGTGACATCTTGTCTAGCAGAGTGTGTTATATGGTGAGGGGAGCAGAGTGTATTATAAATGTGTTGTATGGGTAGAGGAGGGGAGTAGAGTGTATTATATGTGTGTTATAAGGGTGGGGTGAGTGAATCTAGCATTGCCCAGATCCTTCACATCAGAGCTGTCCCTTGAGCAGTGCAGAGTAGCTTTTTCGTTTCACTTTGAAACAGCTCAGGGTGGAGTAAGAACAGAGAGTGCAAGACAGCCAATCAGAGCTCCAGACACACACACATTAGCTCATAGCTGCTATGCTGAATGGTTTAGGTAATGCAAACCAATTGCAAAAGTGCTTATTTTTACTGTCCCCATCATTACAGATATGATCTTTGTAGAGAGAAAACCCTCTATTGCTGCTATTGTCTTGTACCATGTCTACACAGGTTTTAACGTTGTAGCTAATTTGTGTATTCTCCTTGCAAAATGCCACTTAGATTATTCATGAACATTAACACATTTTTTTAATGTGGTGTAATACTGTCTATTCCAGCTTCTGAAGACCCACCAAGACCAACTTTTGATTCTCTGCTTTCTAGAGACATGGCAGGATACATGCCAGCAAGGGCAGATTTTATAGAGGTGAGTGTGCAGATTTTTATGTGGAGTGTGCACGCAAAAAACAAAACAAAACGGGTTATAAGATTAAAATACTCTTGTGACCTCGCACCTCTTTGTACATTGACCACTGACCCTCCATTTTTAATGACTCCGCCTTTAATATAACAGCCAGAGCTTTTCCAACACCTATTTTAAATATGGGCTGCTTGTTTTGTTTTTTTTTGTTTAGAAGCAGCAGTTAAGGAGGCAAAGGCTTGCTCACAGCTTCAGCAGTTGAAGAGCAGATTAGGACAAATAGAAAAAAAATCTATTAGTCCTATTTTATGTTGTCTCTGATCTCCTTGTTCACTAGTAATTTCTATCACTCTGACCACGTTTTATGGGCTATTTAATTATAAGACCTAATATAAGTTCTACCTTAACTACAGTCCTCAGATAGCAGAGGTGGGTAATGGAAATGGTTTTAGATGGAGTTTATCTCATATTTGGCTATTATCTGGTCACAGCACAGTTATGTGCTTGAACTGCATATTTGAATTATTTAAGGTCTGTATATCCTGGAATTGTTAGGTTACTGTTTGGCAGGATTATACCTGTGGAAGTATTATTAGTACTGTTTGGAGGTATTACATATGTCTACTGTATGTAGTTATAAAATCTGTTTACAGTATTTGGTACCATTAACCATGTGTGTAGCTATCATGTTAGGCGGAAGTCTGTTCTTTCCTTAGGGCCTTGCTTTTTATTGAATTTACTTGGCTGGCAAGAACATTTTTTGAGTTATGCCCACTTTCATATTTGTTTATGTGAAAGGTTATGTATTACACGTGGTCTAACAAGTGCATAACTATAGACAGGGTGCAGAGGTGGTAATCGTACCCAAACTTTGCTGGCCTAGTGAGCCCAAAGGCTCTTGTGCCACATGCCAGTTTTTGCACTGGGATTCAGGAGCTGTACTTTTCTTCTAAATAAGACTATCCAGGCTTCTAGTTACGCTAAACGCAACCAAATACTTAATCATTTATACATATTTTATTTTGTTTCTGTCCAAGGAGTTTGACAACTATGCCGAATGGGATTTAAGAGATATTGATTTTGTTGAAGATGATTCAGAAGTTTTACATGGTAAGCAGAAATGTTTAAAAAAAAAAAAATAGGGGTTGTCTCACTACAAGGATTGCTTTTTAAGTTAGATATTGCAAAAACAAGTCACTTTGTAATATATGTCCATTAAGTGTCCTTCCTATTCTGAGATATCCCCTATTGTATGAGCTGCATCAGCTCCTCAAGTCGCTATAGCTACAGACCTGCTTGATTTCTCCTGATAGGCTGCCAGCACTGGTTGCTATAGCTACAGACCTAGCTTCTACTGCAGCCTAGTAGAAGCCAGTAAACATGCCCCTGAATTCATAGTGAAACCAAGAAAACAGGACTGAGGTAAGATGAATCAGTGTAGTGAAACAACCCCTTTACGGATTGGTTTTAATTCCTACAGTTAAATGCTCAAATTATATCAAGCTCAAAAAAAAAAAAAAAAAAACCCCACATAAAAATTTGGTTTGTGAATTAAACATAAACATTTGAAGATAAATATTATTGTAAAATAAAGAAATTATTTATATTATACTGTGGACTGTCCAACTGCGTCGTTTTAACTGATCATGGACTGTCCAATGAGGTTTATAATATTAGACCAGTGTTTCTGAAGTCACAAAGCTATGATCAAAGACTGTGCTGCTAGTGATAAGTACATGTCTTGTATCCCCTGGGGTGTGCTTATCATGGATTAAGAAGAAACTGGGCAGTAGACTGACCAATGGCACCTTATGCAGGAGACTGTGAATATTAAAGAATATCATTCTCTTTGTCATTCTGTTTACTTACAATAATGCTTGTGTTTTCATTATTTGTAAGGGTATGTTTCCATGGCGTATTGCAGCATGCACATTTACGCACTGCAGTATGTTGTGTTTAGCACAACTGAAAGTACGCGCTTGCCAACATGTACAGCATGCACATGGCCCGAGACAGCTTTCTGCCTCCTTTCTTTGTATTTCTTGAGCTGAGAAATACGAGCATAAAATCATCGGAAAGCCAACCATGGTTTTACACAGCACTCAATGAGTACTGGATTTTTCAAATTATTCTACAGTATTTGCGAGGCATACTTTGGCGCAGTTATGCACTAAAGTATGCCCAGCAAATACGTTGTGTTAACATACCCAAGGAGAGTTCCTGGGGGACCAAAATAGGATTATTACTGTGTTCATTCTAGCATTCAAATGTTGGTAGAGGGAAGCTTTCATTATAACAAAACATTGGATTTATTTAAACAAATTAATTAGTTGTGCAATGGATTTCTTTTAAACTAAAACGGTACACCATGACTTTCCAGTGTTCTGATGATTAATCACTACCCAGAGCATAGCAATGCACTAGTGTCATCATTGATTGCAGAAATAGCAACATTTTTTACCTTACAATTACCTTAATTAATCTTTAAATTGGCCTCCTAAACTACTTATAATATTAAAATCTGCACAAGAGTCAGCTATGTTGCTAAACCAAAGTTTCAACTATAGAAAGGCCTGTATGGTGTGTTATCATGTCTGCAAAACTGGGTTTGCAGCAGGCCTTCCACAATAACAGGGTGGTTCCTCCCTAGTTAAGCCTGCTTACAGTTTATACTGTGGACTAGCTGACGGCACTTTTTATACAGCGCTATAGTTTGACTGATCCACCATTTACAGAAACTATGTTTACATATAAGTACGTACCAGTCTCTGTATGCAGTATAACTGCATGTTATACTGTACATAGTAAAACTGTATTCCGTAAGCTTCCATGCTTCCTCTAGTGTTAACTGCAGGCAGCCAGAATGTTATGTTTTCAATTTAATTCTATGCCCTGCATATATAGACAGAGGTGGACTTTATTATGTTTGATTGTGTGCGCCAGTGTCACAATACAAAATCTCATGCTTTACCTAGGGAGAATACATTTCCACTTTGACATTTGAAATTCTGTCCTCTCAGTAGCTGAGAGTGTTCTGAGAGGAGATACCAGGTCACTGAGACTTATGTAACTAATATTTTAAAATAAAAACCATTAACTCCTCTATGTAAAATTTTCTGCATGTTTCCGTCACAAATTACCCATATATTTTTTTTCCTGCAGCTTTAAAGATTGCTGTTGTGGACATTTACCATTCTCGATTGAAAGAGAGACAGCGACGGAAAAGGTAGTGTCATAACTGATTTCTTTCTGATGGTTAGTTGGTAAAAACTGTTGGAAAGATCTTTTAAATATACAACATTATGCAAAACATTGGCAACATGTGTAGAGGAGGCCATGCCTGTGGATTGGAGAAGATTATGTTGATAATGATGAAGTCATCACCTAATGTGAAACTAAAGAAACAGAGCAGTGAAACTGACCAAGATTTTGTCAGAAACTTATGAATCTATTAATGGGACCAAACTAGAACTGCCCTGAGAAATGTCTCAAACTTTGGGACAGGCGGCTCTAATCTACAACCTATGCAGGCCTTCTCCTTTCTGCATTTTGTGACTTGCCAGCTAACCTACATATTAATCTTTTCACTTAAAGGTGTTTTTTTTCACTTAACACATTGATGGTGTATCAACGGGATATGCCATCAATGTGTGATAAATGTGGGTCCCTGTTTTGGAACAGACACCACAATCTGGAACAGGCCCCCAAAAGACAACGTTCAGAATAGAGTGTAGGCTGCCTTTGCGCACTACTCTCCATACTTTTCTATGGATACACCATCAATGTGTTAAATAAGAGCACCCTTTTTACTGCTGTTGTATGAGAGATTATTCTTTCCATCTGAAATGTACAGATTTTTTGTTTTTGAAATATGTTATCTGTACTAGCTAGTAGGAAACTGAAACTGTCAATACTCTAAGGCCGTGTTCACACGGCTTATTCAAGACGGAATTGCGAGCCGGATTGCGCTCGCAATTCCGGCTTCAATAAGGGGCGGGGGCGTGGCCCGCCGGCCCCATAGACTTGCATTATCCACGGAGCGTATTGCGTCTGGATAATGTGCAAGTGACTTTCTCCCCGCCCGGCGGATTCGCCGAGCAGGAAGGAGCGACGGAATCCACTGTTCTCCATGAGAACAGTGGATTAATGTAATTACTGCGACGGATTGGCGCCATACTGCAGCGCAAATGCGGCGTGCAGTATGGCGCCAATCCGCTGCGAAAAAAGCTTTTGAACGACACCTAATAATTGCCCTGTAGAACTGTTTTGTTTTTGTTTTTTATAAAAAAAATTCCTTTCTCATTTCAAAGATCATAGTTCAACAGTTCAGAGTTAAAAAAAAATCTAAGCTTGTAGGCCCTTGGTTACCATAAGCAAAGTGCTATGGTTTAAGAGAATGGGCCGTTTGTTTACTTCTTGGAAGTGAGAGAGCTCAGGTCAGGTTACGCCCAGGTCCTGCCCCCGGTCATATTCGAGAAAACGCGTGAGACGGAGTAGCTGTGTATGGGAGCGCGCAGGGAAGAAATGGACAATGTGTGGGGTCTGCTGCTTTAACTGACAGCGATCAGTCGACATGTGCGGTGCGGGGTTTTCTGCATTCACTGACAGCGATAAGTGGTCCTACAGCAGAGAGAGAGATCTTTTGAAGTCCCAATTAAACACAAACAGATAAAGTGTATAGTTTTGTTCTGTAGAGGTCAGAGGTGTGTGTGTGTGTGTGTGTGTCCTTGTCCGTGTACGTCCCATCTTTCCCAGAGTCCTGGCTCTCAAATGCCCATTCTAGTTTCAAAGTATGTAGAGAGAGTGAGAAATTTAGATATACACTTTTGAGTTACACTTAGCTTTTCACTTCCAATGATTCCTTAGTCTCCGACAGCTGAGAATCTCTCCCTTTCCGCCAGCTCACACAGAATGAATTCTCACGTGCACACTTTGGGGTGTGTCTGCTGGGAGGAGAAATACACCCCTCCATTTCATAAGCTCTCCTTAGCAAACAGTTTAAATGGCTGCCAAATGATGAAACGATAAAACCCCTTTAAATATAGAGCAGCATTTTTTTCCCCCCATAAGTTCCTTGTTTGTGTCTATTTCCTATTATCTGACAACTTTAAATTGGTGTAACAAAAGCAATCTGCTTATATACAGTGAAGGAAATAATTATTTGATCCCTTGCTGATTGTGTAAGTTTGACCACTGAGAAAGACATGAACTGTCTATAATTTTAAGGGTAGGTTAATTTTAACATTGAGAGATAGAATATCCAAAATAAAATCCCGAAAATCACATTGTATAAATTATATAAATTTATTTGCATTTTGCAGTGAGAAATGAGTATTTGATCCTTCTGGCAAACACTTAAAACTTGGTGGCAGAACCCTTGTTTGCAAACACAACAGTCAGGCGTTTTTTGTAGTTGATGATGAGGTTTGCGTACATGTCAGGAGGAATTTTGGTCCACTCCTTTGCAGATCATCTCTAAATCATTAAGATTGGCAACTCGGAGCTTCAACTCCCTCCACAAGTCTATGGGATTAAGGTCTGGAGACTGGCTATGCCACTCCATGACCTTAATGTGCTTCGTTTTGAGCCACTCCTTTGTTGCCTTGGCTGTATGTTTTGAGTCATTGTTTTGCTGGCAGACCCAGCTACCACCCATGTTGAAGGGCCTGGCGGAGGGAAGGAGGTTGTCACTCAGGATTTTTCGATGCATGGCTTCATCCATTCTCATATTGCTGTGGTGAAGAAGTTGTGTGCCCTTAGCAGAGAAACGCTCTCAAAACATAATGTTTCCACCTCCATGCTTGACAGTAGGGATGGGGTTCTTTGGGTCATAGGCATAATTTCTCTTCTTCCAAACACGGCGAGTGGAGTTAATGCCAATGTGCTGAATTTTTGTCTCATCTGACCACAGCACCATCTCCCAATCACTCACAGAATCACCCAGGTGTTCATTGGCAAACTTCAGACGAGCCTGCACATGTGCCTTTTTGAGCAGGGGGATTTTAAACCATTACGGTGTAATGTGTTACCAATGTTTTTTGGGTTCTTTTGGCGACTGTGGTACCAGCTACCTTGAGATCATTAACAAACCCGTCCCCCTCCATGTTGGAACGCTGCGGGGCGTTCAGGTAACCTGGCGGTTCCCCCGGGTTTTTTGCTGGAGTACCGCACCTTCGGGGGATCCCCGATGGGAGGGGGGGCAGGTCCCCCCTTGGGCTGGGGGGGGGACCTCACCGTCGGGTGCGGAATAGGCCCCGCCTTTCTGGGCCGGTCCCGCCCGGGGGTGGCTGCAGACGGGCCGAGCCCCCCCAGGGATGGGGAAGGAAATCCCCAAACCGGGTCGGTGTCGGGGGCGGACCTAAACGCCCTTTTTTCCGGGTTCGCTTTTGAGGCGTGCTGCTCTCCTGGCTTTGGGAGGATATAGACCTTGGGGAGGTAATTTGGCCCTGTGGGCCATTCCCGCCCTGCGGCCCTTGCAGCCCTGTCCGTTTTTAAGTCAAGGGGTTAAAAACCGCCCCGCGCCACAAAAAAGTGGGTTCTGGGGTCGCCGCGCCCGTCCACCGAATTTTTTGGTTGGGTTGCCCCCTTTCACTTTGGCCGTTGGCAGCTCCGCTGCTGGCCTCCGGGGCCCCAGCCCCCTGCCGGGGGGTCGGGGGTTTGGCCCCCTAATGGGCATGTATCTCGTCACAGCATGGGCATCCTGTTCAGGGGTCCCCGGTTTCGTTTTTGGCAATTTTGGGCCCCCAGCCTCGAACCTCCAGGGTCCAGCGCCCGGGGCAGCCCGTAGGAATGTCGGTTGAGGTCAGAGTTCTCTCGCCCCGTTATCACCCCAGCTCTCTCCCCATTGGTGGTCGGGGAATAAAGCCCATGCTGGATAGGCTTCTTCAATGGGACTCCTTGATTCTGACTCGAGCCAGACAAGGTGAGATGCGGGGGGGCCAGCGGTCCAAGCCCTCATACGGGCTATTTGGGCCGAATGTGAAAACTCCAGGCCTGAGTACGGCCCCTTCTGGAGTCTCCCCTGTCCCTTGCTTTGAGCAAGACAGGTTTGATGGTGTGACAGCAGCGGTCCAAGCCCTTAGCTGGGAAAGCTGGCGGCCTGGATAGGGCCCCTTCTGGAGTCTCCCCTGTCCCTGGTTTTGAGCCAGACAGGGTTGATGGTATGGCGGCAGCGGTCCAAGCCCTTAGCCGGGAAAGCTCTGTGCCTGGATACGGTCTCTGTTAGAGACTCCCCTGTCTCTGGCTCTGGGCCAGACAGGGTTAATAGGATGACAGCAGCAGTCCAAGCCCTTATCAGAGCTGTCAGGGACTCCCTTCATATTAGGAGTGAGGATGTCTCAGCCTCCCAGGATGAGGTCTCCCTTAAGTGTGGCAGGCGACAGCGTTTGGTGTTCCCTGAAGGCCTGAAATTAAGAACTGTTTGCAGGAAGTGGAAACATCCGGTCAGGCGTTTGTTTCTTCCCAGATGGCTTAAGTCTCTTCACCCTTTCCTGGAGGATCAGGGTCATAGTGGTCGGTGGTCCCATCAGGGGACAGCCTAGTCACCCGGCTCAAGTAGCCTATGGCCATCCCTGTCTCGGACGTGGCGGTCCTTGATGACGGCACAGACAGGCGTCCTCACGGGTTGTTGTAAGTCCGCCTTGGGGGCGGCCGGGGCAGCCCTGCGACCCGCGCTTGCTTCTCCGCAGTTCAGCTTGCATGGCCTGGTCGTAGCAGCAGCGGCTATCGGCTGGACGCTTCCACAGGGAGTGGTGGAATCTCGCTTCCCAGTTCTCAGAATTTCTGCGGTCCCAGTGAAGTCTCGCTGGTATCAACCCGTTTTATGGCTAGAGCGTCGGCCAATGCAGTGGCCGTTCGCCGTTCCTGGAGCTGGAATTTTTGGCGGGGGTTGCAGCCTTCAAGGAGTTAGTGGTAGCGCTTCCGCTCGCTTGCGGTAAGCGTTTTTTTGGGAGGCCACAGAGGGTTGTAGTATGCTCCCCCCTCAGGATCAACCGGCGCAGCGGCATTCACGCCAGCGCCTTTTGCCCAACTAGCGCTTGGTCTGACGAGCCGGCCCCCACCCAAGAATTAGTTTTTGGGGTGGGGGGGTTTTCCTCAGTTCCAGGGGATCTGGCGGGTTTCGGCCCAGCGCCCCTGGTTGGTAGGGTGCCATTTTAGGTTTCCCTTTTTTTGGGTCCCCCAGCATGGTTTTCAGCGCCCGCCCCCGCGCTGGGGGTGGGTTTCCCCTGGCAATCTCATTCCCCCAGCAAGGAGGGATTTCCCGTCCCCCCGATTGAGCAAGGGTTATCAAAACCCTTTAGGGTTCCCATAAGGGGGACTTATTAGGTCCTATGTCGGCCCTTTTTAAAAAGAGCCAACCGGTATGGTGGGGCCCGGTTTCCCGGGAACGCCCGGTCAGCGGTACCCTCCCGGAGCGCAGAGGTTTTTTTCAGTACTTTGGGCATGGGTTTTTTTTTTGTCCCTAGTCCCGGGTCTACGTGGTCCCCGCGGGTTAAAGTAGGCTCTCAAATTTGATCTGTTAACCTCATGTTCGGCCTCTCAGTGACCAAGGGTCCCCATTAGCCCTGCCCCCCCCTAATGAGTTTCCCTTGCTCAGGGGGGTTTTGGGCCCCCCCAAAAGCGCCTGGGGCGATAGGGCCCCTGGAGTTTGCAGCGCGCTTCGGCTGGATGTTTAATTTGCAGCAATCCCGGTCTAATGATTTATTCTCACTCAGGTTCCAGAGGGTTTTTCTCCCGCCTGGAAGCTACAGCGATCCCCTATCGCACCCGGCACATTCTTTTGAGTTGCATGCGAGGGTTTGGCAGCTTGAGGACCGCCTCCGAGGCGTGGTCCTTGGCGCAGCTCCTTGCTCACTCCCTGCAGCGGGCAATCCTGCCTCAGTGACGCAGGTCTCCAATGTCCTTGGTCTGTTGTCCAGAAATTTCACCCGTTGGTATGTTCTACTCCAAGGGTGCCGTCTTTTCTACAGTCAGGCCGGGAGCTCGGGCTCGCTCTCTCCCCCTTGAAAGGGCAGAGTTCGGTTCGCCGGTTCTGCGTAGCGCAAGCTGGCCCCCGCTCACAGGTTAAGGTTTCTATTGCAGGGGGTCATGCGTTTGGTCCCTTTGGTTCGTAGACCTATCGAACCGTGGGATGCAATGCCTGTTCGGGAAATCAGACAGTCTGCACCTTTCGGGCCTCCACGGGAAGTCTCCCTGTGTTTACTTTTATGGAAGGTGGCCTTCTGGGTGGCCATCACTTCTAGCCACCAAGTGTCTGTACGGGCAGCTCTATCCGCAGACCCCTGTTCTGGGTTCTGCGGACGGACAAGGTTACTCTGTGTCTTGTTCAGTCATGTCTCCCTAGGATGGTTTCATCATTTCTTATCGATGAAGACATAGTTCTGCTCTTTTTTTTTTTTTGCCCCTCGTCCTCTCGTCCTTGAGGACGATTGTTACGTTGGGTAGGCATGGTCAGGGCCGTTCAGTTCTACCTCTTGGTCAGTCCTGAGGGTCCTTAAAGGGGTTTGGCGTCCTCTGGCCGCCGTTGCCAGCCGGATATGGTCCATAGTTACGCAGGTCACGGCTCGCTCCTCACGAGCAGTTGGTGCCGCTTGGTTGGCGCAGCTTCAAACTTCAGCTTTTGCAGGTTTGCAAAGCTGTCACCTGGGCTTCGGCCCATACCTCATCTAGGTTCTACGCACTCATGCCTTGGCCTCGGCTGCTGCAGCCCTCGGCCGTAAGTACTTCAGGTAGCAGTGGGCTGATGCTTGTCACTGCTGATGAAGTTTTCTAGTCGCCCACCCTCTGGGGCTGCTTTTGGACATCCCAAAGTGCTGTGTACTTACCGTAAAATCCTTTTCTCATCCAAGTCATTAGGGGACACAGGTCCCGCCCTCGTTTTTGTCGCCAGGGAATTAAGGTTCTCTTTTGTTCCTCCTCTCGGCTACGGCTTTTGTACCAACTGATCAGCCTGGCATCAGCAGGAGGGATATAGGCCGTCGGGGCGGGTCTAAGACGTTTGATCCGCCTAGTTTCCGCCTCCGAAGGCAAGGGCCTATACCCAAGGTGCTGTGTCCCCCAATGAATTGGACGAGAAAAGGATTTTACGGTAAGTACAAAAATCCCATTTTCTCTCAGCAAAATGCAAATAGATTTATATAATATAATGTGATTTTCTGGATTTTATTTTGGATATTCTCGATGTTAAAATGAACCTGCCCTTAAAATTATAAACTGTTCATGTCTTTGTCAATGGGCAAACTTACATAATAAGAAAGGGATCAAATAATTATTTCCTTCACTGTATAGCCTACATTTGCTTATTTATATACCTTTTTCTTTACTAAACATACCGCTACTGGGGCAGATTTAATAATCCTATGTAAGACTTAGACTGCCTAACTTCAGTTTACAGCTTCTAAGAATAGTTTATGCTGTTTAATAAACCAGGGTCATCTTCAGGTTTGTCTGACATTTTTATAACCACTGTTTGTTGGCTTCTTTTGCACCAATAGTCTATGCCAAGTGTTGAAGTAATTTTGGTGCACTTTGTTGCATTTAAGGTATGTTTTCTCAAGAATCAAATCCCCTTTTTTCTGTAAGCCACATCTTGTTGAATAAGTTGCAAGAAGTACCTTAAACTTAATAAATGTGTCAAAACCAAGGTTTGCCAAAATGTTCCCAATTTGGGCTCAGTTTACAAAGGTGTACACACATTAGTAAATCTGTCCCACTATGTTTAGTCACTGTTTTTATATATTATATGCTGTACAGTCGAGTCATACTATTATGACCACTTCCTATTTTCATTGTTGGCAGTATGTAGCTTAATGAAGGAAGCTCTGTTTTGTTAGCTGGCTTGGTGGGTATATAAGGTGTGTGATAGGCTGTCTGCACACATATCCCTTGTTGCTGTCATGGGTAAAAGTGGCAATGTATCAGAGTTGCAAAAAAGGAATGATTATTTTCTTACGGGCCAAGAGTGTCAGTATTTTTTTAAATTGCATGGTCTCATGTTGCTTTTGCAAAAGTGTATCATTAATGTGGAAAAAATTGCGAGTAGTCAGTGTGGCAACTGTGGAGCACTTCATCCTGAACCTCCGCTACTAACGTGTGTGCGGGTGAACTGAGCTGCCACTCTGGAGTAGCTCACTACCAAAATGAACTAGCTGGCTACCATACTGAGTATAGGACTCTGAAACAGACCGATGGTCACTGCACATCAACAAAAAAGGCTTCAATTTTCACAGAATTGGATCTCCAGAATTGGGTCTCCACTGACAAGCAAAGGGTTGCCTTTTGAGTCACGTTTTCTGCTTCACCGAAGGGAAGCAGAAAAACATCAGAGAACAAACACCCTATAACTACTGCTGGAATTGAAGAAGCTAGTAGTGGCAGCGCTATAGTCTGGGGAATATTTTGTCCCATTCTCTGAGGCCACTCATCCATGTGAAAGGCACTGTCATCCCATTTGGGTATGAATCCATCCTTGATGATCACATACACTCATACATGCTGTTTGTCTTTGCTGGGGCAGAAGGGATATTCCAGTAAGACAACATGACATATCACATAGCCAATTCAACCTTTGTGAGGCTACCTTGAAGGTCGTGTTTGTTCTATAGATCTTTCATCACACACCCTCTAGCTGCTGTTGGATGCACTGCAGTCAGCATGGCTCCAGAAACCTGGGACAACCTATCAGCCCATCCAGCTTTGTCGATGCTACACACAGTGTTTACTATGGATATTAGCTTGTAGTCATAAAAATGTAACTAGACAGTATCAAAATATCACTTAATCTTGTGTAATTGCTTACAAGATAATAAATATTAAGAGTGTATTTGCATATAGCAGTTTTCTGAACTGTAAACTGGTCACAAGCTCTATACATATTTACCCTATGCCAGATTTTGATCAACGGAGCAGAGCATTGTGGCTCAAATTGGTGATGTAAAGAAATAATCTTTATAAGAATAACTTGGCTGTTTCAACAGTATATCACAGAAAGAGAAGGGACAAATACCATTAAACATCATATTCGTCACAAACTTGATTCTGTATATATAGGAAAGACCAGTGATTATTCATGTGTTTTGGCACAATTGTAGTGATCATACGCCCCAGACACAATCACAAATAGCAAAAAGCATGCAATAATTGGGTCTGTAATAAGTTTGACGGTTTAACTACACATGCAATACTGTTGATATATGCATTTTATTGGACATGAGAGCCATTAAGCCATGTTTTTTTGTTTTTTCACAGAATAATAAGGGAACATGGACTTATAAATCTGAGGAAATTTCAAAGTAAGTTGTTTTTTGCTTGTAAAATCATTAATTATGTGTGTTAGGGCATGTGTGTTAGAATGTGATGTGCTATAACTGTAATGATTTGTTTACACAACGAGTATTTCAGGTGGAATCCACACGGATTCTGACTGGAAATACTAGTCTAAAAACGAAAGTAAACCATCCCCATTGACCTCAGTAGAAAATACACGTTGTGGTTCATACCACACGTAATTACACTGGCCGGGTTTGGATAGTAAAAAAAAAAAAAAAAAAAAAGCTCAGAACATGTTCATTATTTTGTTGTATTCAGCGTGGAAAATTTACTTTTGAGGTCAGTGGGGATGGCTAAAAACAGTGTAAAGCGCGTATAAAACATTTATGTCGTTTTGGATGCGGATCCACATCCAGGACCACATAGAGATGAATGGGACTTGTTTTGTGACTGTAAATCTGCCGGGGAAAAAACAAATCCACATGAAATACTCAACTGCCCAAACAGGGGGCTTTAGGTGAAAGAAGGATAAGAGTGCCTCTCAACCCTTTACCATGGGTTTTGTAATCCAAAATCATGAACTAGAGATGACACTCTTCAAGATTCAAAGCAATAAGGCATATATCTTTTTCCCATTAATTATTTATTTTTATATAAATATAACACGTTGCCACTATAAGGGTATGTTCACACGATGTACTGCGGGTCGTACAGTACGTGCCGCAGTACGGGCCGCAGTACATCGTGTCCTTTCGGAGCTCGCGCTGATACGCGCGTACTCCTGCCCCATTGATATTCATTACTCGTGCCGCGAATAATTTACATGTCACTTAACTCCCCACGCGTACAATACGATCGTATTGTACGAGCGGGGAGAGGAGGCGTAATCCATAGTTCTCATCTCGCCCGTATTAGAGCGCAAATACGCGAAGACATGCACGCCGCAATTACGCCATGTGAACATACCCTAAGGCAGGCATCCTCAAACTGTGGCCCTCCAGCTGTTGGGAAACTACAACTCCAATCATGCATTTATATAATCTATAACAGTGGGAGTGATGGGAGTTGTAGTTTCCCAACAGCTGGAGGGCCGCAGTTTGAGGATGCCTGCCCTAAGGCATACATAATCAGGGTGTCGGGTACAATAACAATCATATTTAGGTTACAAACAAAAAGAAAAATGTAATAGGCTTGCACCTTGGGCATATATATCAAGGCGGCTATATATCAGTGGCTTAGAAGAGCATTATAGGGACATATAATCCCTTTGAAGACCCAACAGATCTGCTTTAAATCTTTTACAGCAGGCACGACTCTTACACTTTTGAAAAAAAGCAGATAAAACTTGTAATATTATTCCCTATTAATACGTATTTTCTGAGAGACCTAGCACATTGTTAAAATAGTTAGAAACTTCTTGTAAGTTTGTGTCAACGCACAACTCTTCATAAAGACATGCCCAATAATGTGTGTTTATGAACATATAGAATAGAAAAAAGGTCACGCACACCTAGGGAATCACTGAGAATCTGGGTGCAAGGTGGAAAAGACACTGGGTCTAGTAGCTATATAAGATAAATCCACTGCACACCATCATGATTTGCTTAGTGATAAGTCAGGTTTATGTAAATAAAGTGTGTAGCTTCATATACTCAATAAATGCTTTCACATGAAGTTTTATATGGATATAAAGTATCTAGATGCCGCAAGGAATCAACGTTTCGGCTTAATATGGCCTTTATCAAGAACATCTAGAGTAGAGCGAGGTAGGCTGGCAACATTCCTCTCATCTCCGGACGTCAGGTCCTATACCTTTCACCTCCAGAATGCCTGCATTCAGGGCACTTTGCCCTTAATTACTCCATATAACTTCAGCAACTACTATTGCTGGCACCTTCAGCATAGCTGCCTATATACCTTGACATATGACATTTTATTTAGCTCTACCTCGCTTTACTCTAGATGTTCTTGATAAAGGCCATATTAAGCCGAAACGTCGATTCCTTGCGGCATCTAGATACTTTATATCCATATAAAACTTCATGTGAAAGCATTTATTGAGTATATGAAGCTACACACTTTATTCTGGCACCCTGTTTGACCCTTATTATATGTTTGTAAATAAACCTGACTTATCACTAAGCAAATCATGATGGTGTGCAGTGGATTTATCTTATATATGAACATATAGAAGTCTGGTCATAGCAGAAACTTAGATTCATAACATCAGAACACTTCTGAAGGTGTGTAAACTACCTGATCAGTAAGAGGGGTGATTACATGAAACCTGTGAACCACCTTTTCCTAGGACGACTAGAATCCCTTACAGATGCACAGAACCAGGATGTTAAACTTCTACCCACTTAAACGAGCACAGCAATCCAAATATTGTACCTTGGAATATTGAGCCTGGTATCCTTTAAAATTAAGATTCTACTCTTTAAAATATTAAGAAAGATCTAAGCCCTATAGTCTAGCTAGAGGAAGCATTTAAAATCCTGATGTAATACATGTCCTTGCCAGTGAAAGGTTTAATTGCATGTCTGTACAGGTGGTTTGGTGCTGTCTGTGAAACAGATAATGACTGTAAAGATGATGATGCAACTGTGAGAAGAGATTGCATTGTATCGACCTAACATGACCTGGTCACTGGCATATCTATGGTCCTGACTTGTTGACCCCATTATACCACTTTCTACATTATATTGGTGTTGGCTCAGCTACTGGCTGGGTGAATGGTTCATGCAGCTTTGTTTTAATTGATTTCCAGTACAAGCCTGTGAGGAAATGTCCATATTTTTACATGATACAGCAAGCTCTGGTGTCTGTATAAATAACACAGATATATCTTCATTGACTTGTGGAGAGAAAGCGAGTCACTGAAGCCTGATTTAAAGGGGTTGTCTGGTTTTGATAAAAATGAAATAGCAAGCTGCTGGTGCCAAATAAAAAAAAAAAAGTGCTCCCATTCCTCCTCACCTCCATTCTAGCACTGAGTCTCATTGGTCTTCTGTTTTACCACCTCTTTTCTTCCAAACAAGACATTTTCATTTGTTTGTGTTGTTTTTCTCTTTCAGTTTTAGAAAGAAGATATTCTAAGGACATTCAAGAACTGTATGAAACAATGAGGCGATTTGCTCGAATTTTAGGAGCAACAAAACATGATCGGTTTATTGAGAGCCATGCATGTAAGCAGCAGTTCTTTTCTCTTCGGTCTGTTGAGTTCTTCTGTTTTATGGAAGTGGACAAAATACTACATCACTGTGCAACAAATGCTGCTACTAAGTTACAAACCTAATGTTCATTAACAGGGTCATATTGTTTGTGTTCTCTGCTCATCACCTCCAGTCATTTTACTTGGTTGTTCGTACAAGCACCAGCTATATTTTCATTCCTTTGTCATTATTCTAATCAGCCAGAATTAGCTTGATCTCCAGGAACCAATATTATTGTTTTACATTTGAGCTGCTATATCCTTTGTTGCTAAACGTAGAAGAAAGCAAATGTTTTTTTTTTGTAGTGGAATTTGAGCTGCGTAAAGAAATCAAACGGCTACAAGAATATAGAAAAGCTGGGATCAAAACCTTTCACAGTAAGGAAATCCTCCACTTCTGCTCTCTTTATGATACAAGTTAGATTTTAATATTAAAATAACTGATGCTGTAAAAATAAGTATTCAGAATAAAAGTGAATAGAAATAGTAGATACCCATAGAAATCTGTAATGTCTTACTTAAGAACTGCCGTGTATTAGCAGCTCAACTGCCTGGCTGTACAGAACTAACATGTTTCAGCAAGCTGAATATGCCAAGAATAAGACTAGGATTACACATTAACCTCTGACATGATATTACTAGTCTACTTAAACATTAATTTGTTTTTTTTAACTGACCGATCATCTCTGCACCAAAAATTATTTTATTGCTACCGATGTTGAAATGAATGGGAGTGTATGGTTTGCTGCATCAAGTAATTTCGGGAGAAATCACACCATACGCTTGATGCTAAATCGCAGAAAAAAATTATTTGCGAATATTAGTTTCAGATATTTACAGCAACTAACATTTCATAGCTTACTGCTGAAAAAATGCCAAATAAATGCCATCTGTGAATCCTTCATTGGTGTTCCAAAACCTGCTACCCCAGGAGATGGCGAATAGATGTTCCTTTACAGTGATTTAGCTTGAAGGACAGATAACTCCATTTTAGTTATTGCCACTAAATTAGAATCATGCTTTCAGTAAGTTTCATTGTGTTTTGTAAAAGGTTCCAAGATATTTGACCGCTTAAAGAAGTCTCGGGAAGAAGAACGTTTGAAGCGAAATATGTTAACGGAAGTCCTTCAGTACATACATGATGGCAATACATGCCAACAGTGGCTGAAAAGACAAGCAGCTATGTGAGTTTGGTTTTTTTTTTTTTGTTTTTTTTTTGTCCGTTTTACAAACTAGTTTTTAGTGAAAAGAAACATGTGAGACTAAAATAATTTTTTGACGTTAAAGTAGTGATCTCTCCCTGTCAGTGACTTAAAAGCTGGTAATTAGGGAAGCAGCAGAATATTTGACCCAGGTCGTCTTATACACAGAAGTCCTAACAGAGCAAGGACTTAATAAGGAAGACCTAAAGGGGGTTTCGCACCAATGATGAGCCTTACACGTGTAGGCAAAAGTAAATAATGACTATTACCAAATGCATTGCTGTTCTGATTTTGCAGATTTTAGGACATAGAGGAGATTTTATCTACTGCTTGTTTACACAAGTTTTCCTAGGTTACCGACCATCTCTCCCTGCTCTCTTTGCTCCAGCTGCCAAGTCCGACCACTGTATTGCCACTCCCTGCTGAATGTTATTTCCAGGAGCTTGTTTATCTGTTACTGACAAGCTTTAAACCCCTTAACGACCGCGCACCGTCTTTGATGGTGGCCGGTGCGGGTCGTTCGTCTGCAGCGACGTCTTTTGGCGTCGCTGCAGACATCGGGTTTGCGGCGCCCGGTGCCGCAGCGCGCTGTGATCGGGGCTGAACTACACAGCCCCGATCCCAGACATGTCCTGCAGGCATGGGGGAGCGGAGAACCTCCGCAACCCCGATGCTTTAACCCTTTGATTGCGGCGGGGGCCCTTACCGCGGGCGCAATCAAAGGGATCCCTGCTCTGTCGGGTGATCGGAACACCCGTGTGACCCCGACAGAGCCCGGGGGAACGGCTGCACAGTCAGCTCTGGGGACCTAGCGTGGCCCCAGAGTTTGTCTGTGTATGAAGCCAGTGATTGGGACGCACTGTTGCTGTCCTAATCACGGCCTGTGTCAGACTGACACAGATTAGCATGTATTAGCATATATGAATATGCTAATACATTACTAAGTGTAAAAAATTTTTTAAAAAAAAATGTTAAACAGTTCTCCCTTCATGGAGTCAAAAAAAAAAGTACAAAAAAAACATAAAAAGTTGTAAAAAAAAAGGATAAAAAAAAAAAATAATAAAATAAAATAAAATTTAATAAAAAAATAATTGTACATAAATTACACGCACAAAAAAACCTACACATATTTGGATCCACACGACCGTAATAACCTGTAGAATTAATCTAACAAGTTATTAAGTGTGAAATGTTAATGGGTAAAAAAAAAAAATGAAAAAAAACAAAAAAAAAATTTTGGAAAAAAATAAAAAAAAATACTGCAATTATTTATAAGTGTACTTAAACTATTCCCTTATAAAGTACAACTTGTCTTGAATAAAACGAGGCCTCATCCAACTGCGTTATTGAAAAAATAAAAAAGTTACAACTTTTTAAAAAATGCAAGGAGGCCAAAACTAAAAAAATTTTCTGGTCATTAACTATTTTTCAGGCGTTCGGCTTAAGGGGTTAAACCTTTAGAGCTCTGTAGCCTTGTGCACTACAGTTTACAAACCACCTGCACTCATGTCACTAATAGACTCAGCTAGGAATAGGAGAGCTGATATGCCAGTCACTGCTGTAGAACAACCCACAGTCTAATCAGGAAGTGTGAGCCTGAAGCTGGCTGTGAAGAGCAGGCTATGTGAAACAGCATGATGAGAACACCCCTTTAAAGGAGTTTTCTGACCATGCTGTCTAACATAGCCTACTCTTCACAGCCAGCTTCAGGCTCTTAGTTACTGCTTGGGCTGTGGTTGGTTCTAAAACAGTGATATGCCTATGAGCTCTGCTGTTTCTAGCTGAGCCTGGTAGCGCATTATTGCTAACAGAAGGGTTTAAACTGTAGGACGGAAGGCTACAGAGCTGTATGGATTTAAGTTTGTCACTTTCATAGATAAACTCATGTTTTACTGATAAGACACAGCAGGGTGTGATGTCACCATGTTTAGCCATGGCAGCTGGAGCAAAGAAAGAAGGTCGTAACTAAGGGAAGTTTTATTAAACAAGCAGGTGATAAGATCTGCTCTAATCAGGCCTACATGTTCAAAGCTAATCAGTGTGGTGAGAATACCCTTTAAAGATGAGAGAGGAGCCATCACATTTATCCTATTAGCAAATGGGGCAAACTATTTTCCTGGCTCTCTGATGCATTCTCAGTAGATGACAAGTTGCTGGGCATGCATGCTAGTCAGAAGGCTGGCGCTTCTATAGTATAGCCACCCACCACCCTCTCCCTGAATGCTGTGGCACACCACTTTGTATGGTGTGACGTTTCCTTTGGGGCAGGGCTGTGGTCAGCTACAGTATAGAAGCTAAACAAAGTAGTTTGACCGTGTTCGTCGAGGGCGGTGGGCAGCTGTACCAAAGAAGTACTGGCCGCCTGACTAGCTCGCATGCATAGCAGTTGTTTACTGGGCATGCCCAGTTGTCAGGAAGCCAGTGCTTCTATAGTACACATAGGCGTAAGATGTGATGTTCTGAACAGAACGTCATCACTTACATCCATAAACATAATACAGTCAATAATGTTACACTACTTAATGTAAAATACATAAATTAAAATAAAGTGTAGTAATATTGATTTAACTTAATTAAATTAAAAAATACTCTGAAAACTTCTTAATATGTGCACTTATACTACAGAATGGCTAGACTATAGATAATGTTGTTTTGGAGTTGTCAGGGTTTTTTTTTTTTTTTTTTTCTAAAAATATAGTTGTTGACACAGAATTGTTAAAGTGGTTTCCCATTCTAGAAAATTAAAACAGATCACTAGTGACCCTCTCTGTAAAAATGTTTAACTTGTGAACATGACTTGATTGTTTCTCAATGCGTGCAGTTTCTGAACAGTTACAGCCAATTTAGTACATAGTTACAGTATCTCACAAAAGTGAGTACACCCCTCACATTTTTGTAACTATGACACTGTGATACAATGTAAAGTAGTCAGTGTACAGCTTGTATAACAGTGTAAATTGGCGTGCCCTCAAAGTAACTCAACACACAATCATCAATGTCTAAACTGCTGGCAACAAAAGTGAGTACACCCCTAAGTGAAAATGGACAAATTGTGCCCAGTGTCAATATTTTGTGTAGCCACCATTATTGTCTAGCACTGCCTTAACTCTCTTGGGCATGAGATTCACTACAGATTCACAGGTTGCAGCCACTGGAATCCACTCCTTCAGGACGACATCACGGAGCTGGTGGATGTTAGAGACCTTGCGTTCCTCCACCTTCCGTTTGCGGGTGCTCCACAGGTGCTCAATAGGGTTTGGGTCTGGCGACATGCTTGGCCCATCAAGCACTTTTACCTTCATTTTCTTTAGTAAGGCAGTGGTCGTCTTGGAGATGTGTTTGGGGTCATTATCATGTTTGAATACTGGCTTGTGGCTTACTTTCCAAAGGAAGATGATCATGCTCTGCTACATTATGTCACAGTACATGTTAGCATTCATGGTTTCCTCAGTGCACTGTAGCTCCCCACAGCCAGTAGCACTCATCCAGCATCCAAACATGACACACTCAGCACTATGCTTGACTGTAGGCAAGACACGCTTGTCTTTGCGCTCATTTCCACACACGCTTGACACCATCTGAACCAAATAAATTTATCTTGGTCTCATCAGGCAACAGAACAGGGTTCCAGTAATCTATTTCCTTAGTCTGTCTTCTGCAAACTGTTTGTGGGCTTTCTTGTGCATCATCTTTAGAAGAGGCTTCCTTCTGGGATGACAGACATGCAGATCAATTTAAGGCAGTCTGAGGCATATGGTTTGAGCACTGACAGGCTCGCCCCCCACTCTTTTAACCTCTGCAGCATTGATGACAGCACTTATACGTATCTTTTGAAGAGACAATCTCTGCATATGATACTGAGCACATGCACTCAACTTCTTTAGTTGACCATGGCGAGGCCTGTTCTGAGTGGAATCTGACTTGTTAAACCACTGTATGGGATTGGCCACTGTGCTGCAGCTCAGTTTCATGGTGTTGACAATCTTCTTATAGCTTAGGCCATATTTATGTAGACCAACAATTCTTGTTTTCAGATACTCCGTTAATTGCCATGAGGTGCCATGTTGAACCAGTGACCAGTATATGAGAGTGCAAGAGCAATCACGGCAAATTCAACACACATGCTCCCCATTCACACCTGAGACCTTGTAATCACATGACGCCGTGAAGGGAAAATAGCTAATTGAGCACAATTCTTCCATTTTCACTTAGGGGTGTACTCCCTTCTGTTGCCAGCTGTTTAGACAGTAATGGCTGAATGTGTTATTTTGAGGACATACCATATTTACACTGTTATACAAGCTGTACAATGACTTCCTTACATTGTATTAAAGTGTCATATCTTCAATGTCCCATGAAAACATATAATACAATATTTACAAAAAAAAAATTGATGGTTGTACTCTCTTTTGTGAGATACTGTATAGGGGAAAAGGTGCCTTTTTGAGGAAGGAATATTGCAAACTTGGTCTACATCATTAACTTGTAAGGAAAAAACAATTGGTATGTTTTTAAGGGATTCGATCATCAGAAAAGTATCAGGTTTTTATATTAAACTCTGTAATTATGCATTTCCACTTTGGTCCGTGAGCCCCGTAATATGCTCATCACTTCTCAGGCATATTATTGTTACAGGCATGATTACACTAAAGCTTTTACTGCACAGCTAATATGAGATCACACTCGTTATGGGACAGCTCGCCTCCTCTTCTTCCTGCACTATCACACATAACAGTGCATCCATAGAGCACTCTCCCATATAAATAACTGCGTTATCTCCAGCCGGCTGTTTTATAAGCTTCATAGTAACTACATGGACATATCGAGAAACTGATGTTAACAGAGCAGAGTCACAGCTCAGGCAAGATGACTGTCCCCTTAATCATGCAAAGAAAAGAACAATAAAAATGTGAATATATAGTCTATAAAAAAAATGTAAGGTATATTGTCTTTTGAAAAATCATACTTATGAGTCATACTTTTCCTTTTAACATAAAAACTTGATTTGAAGCATAGGTAATTTTTCTCACAATAGATTCTTTTAAATTTGGGGCATTTATTTAGGGGATAAAATATGTAGATATTGAACACTTGGAAGAAGAAGCTGAGAAACAGGAATGTTGGGCTTATGCAATGAAAAAAACTATTTACCTAGCTCATCTAACACTACATTGGTTAAATCAAAAGCTTATTTATTGTATGAAGATTGTTTTGTAGACATTTAATGTTTGTTTTTTTTTGTTTAGTGATGCTGGATTACATCAGATTGCTCCTGTTGTTTCAAGTTCAGGTACATAGCTCTACAGTTTATGCCATAAATTCTAAAAAATATTCATAAAAAATGTTAAATAGCATTGAGGCCTCTTCTGCTTATTTAAAGAAACATAACACAAACATAAAAAGGTAACACCCTAAGGGCTTGTTCACACGTCGTTTTCACTCCGTATTAACTACGCTTTTTAGATCCGTCTCGGGGACCGACAGGACGGACCAAGAGATGGATCTAAACAATTAGCAGTGAGGTTGTCACTGCGGGCTATGAGGAATACACAGCGGCGTTCACATGAGAGATCGCTGCTGCTTGTTCCTCGTTGCCGGCAGTGATAATCTCACTGCTAATTGTTTAGATCCATCTCTGGGTCCGTCCTGTCAGTCCCAGAGACGGATCTAAAAAGCGTAGTTAATACGGAGTGAAAACGACGTGTGAACAAGCCCTAAGGGCCCATTTACACCTCTATATATTGGATCAGTATCTTTCCATTATTTTTCATAAAAAAATTGTTGGCAGGAAATTTTACATGGTTTTTATTAACATCTTGGTTTTTTTTATATAAATGCATGGGGATTTTTAAGTACATGGGGCTTTTTCCAGGATCTATCATGTTCCAATGATTATATATTGTTGTCATTTTAAGCCCATAGAAGTCAGTGAGTTTAATTTATGTTCATATTCCTTCTCGCGTGTTTTTTTTTTTTTTTTTTTTTTTTTGCTTGTTTGTTTGTTTTGGGTAGGAAGGGGCAGTTTGTCATTCAAATATACTATCAAACAAGTTAATTCTTTAACAAAAATTGAACAAATATGGGAGATGGTCAACTGACAGCAAAATTAAAATATGGTAGTGAATCAACATTGGACAGGCCTGTGATCTTGAACAGGAACATATGAAACAATTTTGTTATGCAATAAATCCATTAGTACTGTTTTAAAGGTTTCTGTTTCTCAGTATATGTTACTGAATCTAATGTAGCAATTGAAGCCAAGTTAAATGTTTGAATGGCCCTATTGTTTTTTTTTTTTTTTTAGTCAAAGAATGACAGATGTCACAATTTACCACAAAGTAAAAAGTACAGTTGAAATGGTCTAAACCACGGGCGTCAAACTGCGGCCCTCCAGCTGTTGGGAAACTACAACTCCCATCATGCATTTGTATAATCTATAACAGTGGGCATGATGGGAGTTGTAGTTTCCCAACAGCTGGAGGGCCGCAGTTTGACACCCCTGGTCTAAACACTGTACCAATCTTAAATTGTTCTACCCACATAAGAAAGGGGCAATCATTGGTTTCCAGATATACCAATTGATAAACAATCTTATAGATGGGAACACGTGAATAGTTTTTAATTTTCTCCATTAGTGTCCTCTAAATAATTCTACATTGGTACTAAACAAATCACAGAAAGTTAGATCATATTAGCCTAGTCACAGAAAAAACTGCTATAATTCTGGTTACAAGATCAAATTAAAACTAATTTCCACCAGTATGCAGACAAGCTACAGCTATATTATCTGAGATGCTTGGCTTGTTGCTTGCTATGAGCTGATCTGCAGCGCTGATGGAAACACCCCTTTAACAGCTACATTCTGTGTCATGTATGTTACAGGTAGAAGAAGTGCACCTCCTTTAGATTTAACAGGACTTCCTGGGACAGAAAAGCTTAATGACAAAGAGAAAGAGGTATGTGATACATTTTTTCCACTGATATTTCCACATAGGATGTTACTGCTGCTACAAAAAATGACTTTGTGAGAGTAATTATAAGATTAACATCCTCTACTAGATTACAAGTCCACATTTTTAGCGCTTTTTTACACACCGCTAAAAATAAATGTCATTCAGTGATAACCTGAGCCCTTATAGTTTAGGCTTTTTTAAGCATTTTTTGTAGGATAAGTTGTATTGTTCTATGACACAATTTTGAGGTACATTAAATCTCTTGATTACATTTTTGGGGAGGTGGAAAAAAAAACAGCAATTCCACCATTTTTATTTTATTTTTTTAATTTATGTTCTTCATCACATACATAAACACACAGTTCAGTCACATATTATTATAACCACCAGCTAATATCCAGAGTTATTGTTGAGCACAGCATGGGCAGCAGCTGGATCGGCTGGAAGTAACTCGGTAACGTCCTTGGTAGGTTGTCCCAGGTGTCTGAAGCCATCCATGTTGACTGCAGTACATCCCACAGCTACTGGAGGGTGCATGGTGGGGGATCCATAGAGCGAATGTGCCTATCAACTTGATCCCACTGGTGCTTAATTGGCTTCAAGTTTGGAGAATTGGGGGGTCAGTTTAGTATTGGAAAGTCTTGGTCATGCATTGTCAATCAAAGTTGGACATTTCTAGCTATTTCACATTTTGCATTGGCTGGAAGATCCTCTCTGCCCCTGGAAATACAATCAGCATGTTTGGATATCCAACATCTTAAGTTTTTGAACACTAAGAAGTCTTTACAGCCGGCAACTACTGCTAGCAGCAGGTTCCGAACCTAGCTCCAATCCTTGCTATTAGACGTTAGATGCCTCAAGGTCTGAATGGAGAACAATGCTCTTTTGCCCGCTCTGTGTCTCCCTTGCGACGTAATTGTGGGGTGTAGATAAGTTGCCATAGGCAGAGTGTAAGAAAATCCTATATACGCTAGTAGAATAGTACTGCTGCATATACTGTAGGACAAGCATTTGTGCCCTCTAGTGAGCAATAAAAAATATTAAAAGTTTTAAATTGACCCCTTTTGCCATTTTACAAATAAATAAAAAAGTTACACAGAATTGGTATTACCACATTCATAAAAGTCTGATATATTAAAATATAACATTTATCCAGTATGCTGCATACCGTAGAAGAATAAATAAACGCCTAAATTGTGGTTTTTTTTTGGGGGTAATTTTATATAGCAAAACAATTGGAATAAAAAGTTGCATGCATCTCAAAATGGTACCAATGAAAAATTAGCCATTAGTCAGGTCCATAGGTGAAAACATTCTGCAAGATTTAAAAAAATAAAGAATACTAAAACCTATGCAAATTTGGTATCATTGGAATTATATTGACCTGCAGAATACGGTTACCACATGCTTAATATGAAAAAGTGGAATCCATAAAAACTTAAGCTGCGCAAAAGTGGCACAGTTGCGCTTTTTTTTCATATTCCACCACATACAGAATTTGAAAGGTTTCCTAGTACATTATTTGTTATGGTCAATAGCACCATTAAAAAGTACATCTTGTCCTGCAAAAAACAAGAATTCATAGAGCTATGTAGACGGAAAATTAAAAAAGTTATGGCTCTGGAAGGAGGAGAGGAAAACCATAAATCCGAAAATGGCTGCAACCCTAATGGGTTAAGTGAGGATAGCCAAGAAGATCATTGAAAGTCTACTACGCTATTGCTTTTATTTACAACTTTAAAGTTGTGGTTATGTTTGGCAGTAGCCACTTGCAGACGAAACCAGGCCCATGTGGCAGCCAATGGCTGCACAAGTTTTCCAGTGACATTCCCAATAATTCCTTTATTGAAAAATGAGCACAGATGTCAGTGATGTGGAAACCCCCAAATTGTTTGTTTTTATGGAAAAAGGTCAGTCACTAAAAAAATTCTTCATAAAATGGTGATCATTGAAAGGTAGCGTGTATTTCATATTAACTTATTCATCAACTGAAATATGGTTTCAGTGTTCTACCCCCATTCAAGTTCTCCTAGAGCTTATGACTGCATGGCACAATTGCTTTTAATTCAGCCTAAGTCAGTACTCCTTTTTTTAAAAAGTGTTAGCCCTTAAAATATCGATAGGATTTAAAGGAAACCTAGTTCTATGGTTTCTTTAAACCCTTCTTGTCACTGATATAAATAATGTAATTTTACTGCGTATATTTATGACTACTTCCTACTTTTGACGTCAGCAGTGCATAGCTCATGAAGGAAGTCAAATGTCATGAGATGGCTTGGGGGGTATATAAGGTGTGTAATAGGCTGTCTCCACACATACCCAGCATTGCGTCATGTTTAAAAGGGTTGACTTATCAGAGTTGCAGAAGGGATGATTATTTGCTTTTGGGGCAAGACTAGAAGTATTTCTGAAACTGCACAGCTTGTGAATTGTTTGCATGCTGCTGTGGTGAAAGTGTATCAAAAATGGACAAATGGCAATGTTGCGGATAAGTGACCTGGAAACATGCCATTGATGTGACAGGGTGGACCAACACACTACGGGAGAGCACTTCAATGCCCAATCAAACAGGGGGGCTACCAGAAGTGTCTAAAACCATTCAACAAACCCTACTGTGTATAGGACTTGGAAGCAGACAGATGGTTATTGTGCCTCTGCTAACCGTGTTGTTTTGTCAGAAAAGACTTCATTTTTCACAGCAGCATCAGAATCAGACCTCCACTGATTAGCAAAGGGTTGCCTTCCCCAATAGCTGGTGGTGGTAGCATTTTGGTGTCAGAAAAGTTTTTGTGGCATTCTCTAGGCTCACTCATCCATGTAAAAGGCACGCTCAACCAATTTGGGTATGTATCCATCCTTGCAGATCATGTACACATTTAAATGCTGATGGTTTTCACTGAAGCAGATGGGATCTTCCAGCAAGACAACAAAACATGTCACATGGCCAATTGAGCCTATGTGGGACCACCTTGATGGGTGTGTTCCATCTCTGAATCCTACCAAATGTACCTTCCAGTAGCTGTGGGATGCACTGCAGGCAGCATGGCTCCAGATACCTGTGACAACCTACCAGAACTTTAGGAAGTTACCCCCAGCCCATCTAGCTGCTGTGCATGCTGAACACAGTTGTTACTCTGGATATTAGCTGCTGGTCATGATGATGTGAGTCGACTGTATATCAAGATGTTGGGTAGGGAAAAATAAAGTGGGTTCAGAAGTCCACTGTAAACACAACAGGTGCTGGCTTTTAATTACAGGAAACTGTCTGTGCCTCTCGAGCAACAGCAGCATGTAATATAATCACTACAATATTATAGTAAAAAAAAAAATAAAGAACTTGGACAAGAAAAGGAAGTGGAGATCAGTAGGGACCCTATGAGCATAGTATTGGGTAGCGTTGTGGGTTCAGAGGTGTTTCCTTGGATATTGGTGGTCCTATATAATATTGCAAGACTGAGTTATCTGTGTCCACCGACACTGGACTTAGAGGATGTTCTGAAAGGGAATGAAGACTGTATCAAGGGGCTCCCTAACAAATATGTATTAGCAGTATATGGGTATAGCAACATTTTTTTTAATCCAATTCAATTTTTTTTTGATCTAATAGAGAAATCTAATCGTTAAATGTTATTTACTTGGGATAACCCTTTAAGACTATATTCAAAGTTGCTTTGTTATTTAATTGGAATAACAGATGTTTACAAAGAAGCCTTTTACTTCAGCACAAAAATCAATAATACTTTTGTAAACATTTGTGTTTTACAGCTGTGTCAGGTGGTGAGATTGGTTCCTGGTGCTTATTTGGAGTATAAAGCAGCCCTTGTAAATGAGTGCAACAAACAAGGAAGCTTACGTCTGGCCCAGGCTCGCGCTCTTATAAAGATTGATGTCAACAAGACCCGCAAAATTTATGATTTTTTATTACAAGAAGGATATATCACAAAACCTCAGCCGTAAACCACTGATTTCATTATTGTAATGTTTATCTGCGACATGACACAGTTTCATTCATGCATACATTTTTTTTTGTGGCATGTGGTTTGTGGTTTTTTTGTGTTTTTTTTTTTTTTTTTAAAAAAAAAAAAAGCTTTAAAAACATTTGTTGAGGTTTTTGGGGTATTTTTTTTTTTTACAAAATGTGTTTAAGGACATGGATTCTTAGTGGCTTTTTTGTGTTTTTTACATACAGAATGTGATGTAATAATTCGTCTTTGAAATATAATTTGTAAAGTAAAAGGATGCCACAAAAAACGCAAAACACATTTCCACATGTATTTTGTAAAGGCAAACATTGGAGACGCAAATGCATACTGCATTTATAGGAGCATAAAATGCTAGCTAACCCCAAAACTACACTCATAGTAAGGGAAAATGCCGTAAAGAAAAAAAAGGAGTGTTTGTAAAACATTTTATATTTCCCTACTAACTACCAGGTAACATCTGACACAAAATGCGCTGTGTGCCACCAGCATAATACTGTAGTCTAAATTGGTGTAGTTACACTGTAGTTACTTGCAGGTGAATTATTCTTTATATGTGCAGCTGCTATTTCCAGTAAGTATTACGACTGGTTAAATGTAGATAAGCTATCATGGATATAGACATATCCCCGAATCTCATAGCAAGAAATTTTCAGTACTATGTGCTGTAGTAGCATAATCTATGTTGTTAGTTTACACTTACAATACACACACTGATTGATGTTACTATCTACTATTATAAATAAAAACAGATGCTTAATATTGTGACATCAGTGCTCTATAAGAGGGACAGAACATTAGACACAGGCTCTATAAAACAGACAGTAAAAAGTAGCATGCTGTTCAAGCAAATCTAGTGTTCAAGGGGCTGTAGCGTACAGTACAGTCATTAAAAGAAAAGATGAAATACATTTCTTTGTATCAGCATGTATTACGTTTCAGGTATTGTGGTTATGAGAGTTGAATGCAACAAAATTGTCTACTTTGGCCACAAAATAGATATTATTTAAATGTGAACAACACATTTTTAAATAAAATTGTATTTTTTGTTAAAAAAAAATGTTATATATGTCTGCACGTATGTCTGATATCTTAACCATGGTATGAAAAGATTAAAGATAAGTATTTTCAAATGTTTTAAATACCTCATACTGCCACCTGGTAACACAGGTTGTAGAATAATATTAGACTTGGCCCACTGCTTTGTTAGGAGTTTCTAAAGATTCATTCCTCTACTATGTCATTAGTAATACCATCTGACAATCTATGATACAGCTTGGAAGACATTTAAAGGGGTTTTCTGAGATGTATGGAAACAAAAATTTAACCTGTACTTACCTCTCCCAGGGTTTTGGTTCCAGTGCCACCGGAGCTCTGGTATCCCCTACCAGTACCTCAGCAAAAAATGTCATGTTCATGGCTTATGCAACTATGAGCCAGTTACTAGCCTTATCAGTGGATGCTCACATGTCCAACACCTTATCACTTAAAGAGAACATGTCACATGGTTTTTGCCCCCCCTGGCTGAGGACAGAATAAGGTAGTGTAGTTTCCAGCGCTGTGTCCCTTATTCTGTAAGATGCTGTAGTTTTCGTGTATTTAATGCTCAAATCTGCAGTTTTCAGCCCAAAGAGCCATTCGAAGAGTCAGTGTCAGTTTTTTCAAACCCCGCCCACCTGAGGCTAGCCCCGCCCACCTCAACTGACAAACCTATTACTTCGAATACGTAGAAACATGAGAATAACTGTCAGTGGACGGGGCTAGCCTGTGGTGGGTGGAGCGAACACCTACTCATGAATAAGATTTGAGGGGTAAATGCTATAAAACTACAACATCTTACAGAATAAGGGACACAGCGCTGGAAACAGCAGGTCTGACACTAGCTTATGCTGCCCTCTGCAAGGGGGGCATAACCTATGTGACAGGTTCCCTTTAAAGGGGTTGTCTCACTACGAAGATTATAGTTGAAAATGTGGGGACCAAAAATCTAAGGATGTACGTCCTTGATTACTTTTGGCAAAGTGCTACGGTTTTAGAGAACGGGCTGGTTTACATGTGCTTAGCAACAGTGTTTGTTTACTGGTCAGGGAAGCATTCTGTCCTGCCCAGGTCGTGCACATGCAAAGGAAAGGCAGTTAAGAGGCGGGGCAGGGATGTGTGTATTGGCAGGCAAGGAGGAGAAGCAGTGAAGAGGATACAATACACACAACCCCCCTGCATGTCCTCTCACTGCTTCTCCTCCTTGCCTGCCAATACACACATCCCGCCCCCTCTTAACTGCCTTTCCTTTGCATATGCACGACCTGGGCAGGACAGAATGTTTCCTGACCGTAAACAAACCTGTTGTAAGCACAAAAAACCACCTTTTCTCAAAAACCGTAGCACTTTGCCAAGTACAAGGAGTACATCCTTAGAATTTTGGTCCCCACATTTTCAACTATGTTTCATATGAACAACCCTTTAGCCATGATTGATACGTTAATGAGTGATGAATATGACGTCACTTCTCAGGGATCAGCAGTGGACACTAGAACGTGGGCAATGCTGAAACAATGGAGGCAGGTGAGGTGATTACAGGTTTATTTTTGTTTTAATGTAACCCCTGAATGTAGTTTTTTTTTCCCAGAAATCACAGAAAACCACTTTTACTTACATTGTAGTATAACCAATAAAATATTTATATATTTTTTTTTCAAATTCAAGCTAATTTTTATTTAAGAAATTGAAGTATTACAAATAGTACTAAAGAAGTAACAATGTGCGGATTTCCGCACCAATATCCCAGTACATAAGTATATTTACAACCAAGACGTGATCACTTGGAATATGAACAAAAAGTTACTTAATACTGTCGTAATCCAAGTATTGTGTAAAGGTGTACAAAGCCAAATCACCAATTGGAGTATAGTAATGACAACAGTTACATAGAAAACAACACATTACACAAAGCCCGCAGACCTACAGAAACAAGAGGATGGAAGGAATAGGGAAAAGAGGAAATACAGGATAATCAGCTTCCCCTGCCCAGAACTACTGGGGCCACAGATACTCCCCACTCCCCCCAGGGTCCTCTAAATTCGGGGACGAACCCCCAGCTAAGACCGTCCAATCAGATCATGAAGAGTGCGCCTTAGCTAGAGATGGAGAGATACAACTGGGAGGCCCTTAAAAGTGGCCAGTGAAACCCAGATGCGCTGTACCTAAGCAATTGATAATCACTATGTGAAATCAGCTCCTCCATTCTTTGCATGGAATCAATCTCTGCATACCATTCCTCTATCGAGGGGGGCGTGGGAGATTTCCACTTTCGCGGAATGATAGATTTAGCAGCCTGTAACAAGTAACAGAGGAGGGATTTCTTGAATCTATTTGTGGGCATGTCAAACATGTAAAGCAGCAGAGCTTCTGGGGTATCGGGGACTGCCCTCCTGTTAGTTCCTTGATCACTATTAACTGCAGACCAGAACCCCTTTAAAGGGGGGAAAACCCCACCAAATGTCCCGCGGGTGCCCTCTCCACCCCCAATTTCCCCAAACACCGTCTGATACTCCCGGGGGTAATTTGTGAAAAACAGCGGCACCCTGTACACCTGGAAAAGTACTTTGAAATGTTTTCTTGATATTTAAAGGGCTATATAGCCTTGGGGGGGTCATGAAACATCTAGCCATTGGAGTAGAGAAGAAGGCCCCAAAACTTGCCTTCCCGGGGTACTACAAAAGAGGGCGCTGGGAGGAAGGAGCGGGATAGCAACCTGTAACATGGAAGTGAGGGCCCGGGCTAAAAAAAGCTAGAAAAACCTCTAAAAATCTGTCGCAGCCGGGTCAGATCCTTTTTTAATTTCATTTTGTAAAGAAATGAGAAAACGGGACATTTTTGGAAAAAAAGCCCCTCAGGAATGTCACCCCCACCCAGAATACTCTGGCAAGTTTTAAATCCCCTGCTCCCAGACGTCTGAAAACCCAAAGGGGAGCAGACTTCCTCCCCAGGAAACGAAGACGCTCCGGGGGGAAAATCTGGTGATCAGTGAGGCAAAAGGGGGCCCATCACGTTCTTTTGATAAAGGAGTGCCTTCGCAAAAGGGGGTAGCTAAATTGCCTTGTACAAAAGGGAGATAGAGCTGAATTGAACGAAGGATCCAACCCAAGGGGACCCCGCCACCGCCCGGGAACATAGATTCGCCCCCACTGCAACCCTTCCCTTCTCTTCGCCCAGGCCAAAGCCAAAAAGGGCATAGGCCCCCAATGAAAAGCCAAAAAGTCCGAACCCTCCCCATTTTGGGTCTGTAAACACATCATATGAAATTCTAGTTTGGGGGTGGCCCAAAAACATCAAAAACCCCTTTCGGAGTTTTTTCCCAAAAAGGGGGGGAAGGGGGCGATCGGGCGTTTGAAATAATAAAAAATTTGGGAAGGGCCCGACTTTTTAAAGTTCTTTTATTCTCCCAAAACCCATGAAAGGTCTTTTTTTTAGACCAGGGCCTAAAACTTTGATTGTCTATTCAAAAGAGGAATGAAAAATTTTCTGCGAAAGTTTGGGAAAGGTCAGAAAATACGTACACCAAGGAATTAACCCCCCCCGGGCCAAGCAAAAGGGAAAATTCAGCTGAAGAAGGCATTTCCCAGAAAGAGACCAACTTGAGCGCTTCTGATTTGGAAAATTATTTGAAGTTTTTACCAATTTTCCAAAATTTATTGACCGCCCGAAAGCTGGGGAATGAAATGTGCGATTCGAAATATAACCATAGTCTCCGCAAACGCGGAAAATTTGTGTTCCTGCGCTCTAATGGTGTCCCCTTAATGTCGGGGTACTCTAATGGATGCCAATAGGTTCCCATGATAATACATATAAAGCGGGAGGGGGCAACCCCCCGCTTTTATTAAAAATGGGGGAAAGGCTCTAGAGGAACCAAAACCTTGACGCGGTGTGGGGGCAGTAAAGAGCGGCAATTTTTTGGGGAGGAAGGCCCAAACCAATATACCAAGTTTTTGATGAAAAAGGCCACGATATCCTATCGAAAACCTTCTCCCCATCAAGCGATAGGATCATAAAAGGAAGCTTACGGGGTTTGCGCATGTGGGTATGTCCCCTCGTTTTGATCGTTTGTCTCATGCCTCCCTGCAAGGAAAAAAACCGACCCGGTCGGGGGCCGAGAGAACCGGCAGGGGGGGAAGCCGGGGTTCGCTTATTTTTGGATACATTTTTTAAACGACATTTAAAGCGATAGGGGCGATAACTGCTACAGGGTTGTGGGGCCTTTCCCCCGGTTTTGGGGAAAGACTGCGACGTGTGCCATAGGGCCCTAGACGGAAAGGGGTTTCAGGGGAAAAAGGATTGAAAGTCCGCAAAATCAGTGGGCCCCAATTGGTCCGCAAAAACTTTGAAAAATTTGGCGGGGAAAACCATAGGGCCAAAAGGGTTTTACCACCTGGTAGGGGCCCCATCACCATCTCAATCCTGTACGGAAAAAAGGGGTTCCCCTGCCCCGGGAAAAGAAAAGGGGGATTTTTTTTCTAAAGAGAATGATGGGGGAAGGCATTTCCCCCCGGGCATTAGAAAAGGGGAAAAAATATAATTTGGAATAAAAGACCCGAAAGGGCTTAGCAAAACTGTAGCAGGGCAATCGATTGCGGCCTCTTGATGGGGATATGTGGGGTTGCACTTTGCAAGAGCGGAGAGCCCCGGCCAGCATACCCAAAATTATTTCCAAATTCGTAAATTTTCCCGACAACGCTGTATCTACTGCCCCCCGCAGCCCAAGAAGTTTTTTTAAACCCCTTCCCATCTGCACTTCCGCAACCTCAAGGAAACGCATTTTATGCCCCCCCAGCGGTGGACCTTGGAAAGCGCTGCGGTGAAGCCCCCGCCCCACCCCCTTTAAGCCTGGGACCATGTTTTTTAAAACCCCCCCAACACACATTTTAAAACTTCCCCACCCGGATCAACCGGTGCAGAGGTATTCCCGGGATCTCCTGAAAGTGAGGAAGTTCGGGGGATCTCTGCCGAGAAGCGGAGGGCTGAAAATAAGGATTCATTCAATTCCCGTTCCACAAGGGCCCTCACAAGGGGAAACTGAAAGGGGGCAATAAATTTGGGGCGTGGCTGACCAAATTCTCCCATTGATGCAGCCGAAACCTGAGGTAGAGCGGGGTTTTTGTACCAAATATATACACAAAAAATTTTGGCTCGCACAAATTTAAAATTTTGAAAAAAAAGGTTCACACTGAAAAGGGAATATAACGTTTAATACAAAAAATCATGGCACACAAAGCTAATAAAACCTCAAGGCATATGGAAAAATTGGAAATGCTTATGCAAGGAAAAAAAAAAAAAATGGGGCTCTTAGTTTACAGTATTTTATCAAAGTTGTATTTGCCACCCCCCAAAACGTCAAGGGGATCCCAGAGCAGGTTGGGGTCCCACACTAAATATTTTCCCCTCACTAGGGGTCAATTCAGCGCAACTTC